>JALGQZ010000011.1:31203410-31377593 GCA_023105745.1 Austropuccinia psidii
TCACACAGAATTTACATTCTGTATGGCAAATCCTTAGCCAATTCAGTAAATATACACAACACCTCAATTTTAACTAGAATTTTGGTAAGTTTGCATAAACCTTATGCAACTTTAAATTTAAGCTTATTTAAGCTTAAATTTAACAATTTTAAAAAAAATGTTAAAAAAGCTACATTAGTATTGTGAGATTCTTAAATCTTGCAATAAAATAAGAAATAAGTGTTTTTGGGTCTAACACCTTATGGGTGTACCCTAGGTTATTTTTGGTGTAGAATCCAAAAATGACATAATATTTATAGCTTTGTTTATCCAAAAAAAAGCTATACTTATTTTTTGTTATTTTTTATTTTAAATTCAATTAAAAAGTCTGCTGAAGACAAATTTAACTGTGTATAAAGTCATTTGTGGCCTTATGGGTATGTTATACATACCTCACAGGCTCACACATTCTGTTCTCATGGACCAAAGGTTAGCCTCCAATGTTGCAGAGCACTTGCCTGCATTGTCAGTCCGCAGTTGCATTGGGTACCGCCCAACATGGCCATAGAGAAATTTCACCCATTTGTCAATATGGGAGGGGACATCCTTCCAATACTCCAATGGGGCAGTGAGGATGAAGGTAGATGCATGATCACGGAGTGTGAGCAAAAAACGGTTGCCCACAGGGTCAGCAGGGAATGGTCCTGCCACATCACTGACAAACAAGTCAAAGGGATTTCCAAAATGAGTTCTTGTCATTGGGGTTTTCTTCTCCTTCATGCTTTTAGAGTGTGCACATTGTTTGCAGAAATAATTCATCCAATTGATCTTTGAGGTACCAGGCACAAACCTAGTTAGAAACTTACGCACGGCCCAGGCGTTCATGCCAAGCTTGAGCTGAGTGAAGAGGAAATTTAGAGATTGCATTGGCAGCATGGGGAATCCTCATTAAGTACCAACAATGTCCTATGTAAGAGGTATTGAACAAGACATTATTTTTTGACAATAGCTGCAGACAAGTACCAGTAAACAAAGGATGGAAACCATCTTCAATTAGTCGCCCCAGGCTGAGGATTTTTGAACAAATAGCCTGGCAGTAATACACATTTTTAACAACCAGCATGCCATTAGGCATTGGAATTTGAAGATCACCAATTGCTGTAAGGTGAGATGTATGGCCAGAATATGCAAGGTGCAGAAGGATAGGCCGCGTCAGTTGATGAGAAATCACAAAGTCAGGATTGTCTCTACTCACATGGATGTTGGCCGCTGAGTCTAAGAGGCATCCATCATCAATGACATCTGCCTCGACAGAGTAAACCTGTGGTCCTTTTCCTTTTGAAGAGCGATTCTTTGGTGGGTGGGGTAAGGGACAGTGCCTCATCCCAGTTGGAGCCACAGCTCTGCCCACCTGGACATCTGCCCAGAATTTGTGGCAATCAGCATACCAGTGCTTGCCTTTCTTGCAATACAAGAAGAGATCACCAAATTGCTCAATGAGGGATTTTGTTTTCCCCCCGCCTTTGAATGCAGCAGTTTTCTCAATCATGTTGTCGGGAAGGTGCTGAGGGGGACTTTGGTTTGGCAGACCAGCAGTCGCTTGATAGAAGTGGTGGGGTATTGTTGCGGGGACACTTGAGGAAGAGTTAGGAGGAAAGTATTGCACCGCCGAGACACTTGAATCATGGTCTATTAAAGCCACCGGAACTACTGACATAGCAGCTGTCTCAGCCACTTGAATAGCTTCCAAAAAAAACTCAAATGTTGCTGGTGAATCAAGCCTTCCAAGACGGTTGTGAAGGACAATGTCAAAGGTCGATTTGTTGATGTTGTCCTGGACTCAATGGCTGGCCTGGAGAAATACCCCACAAAGCTCAGAGAGTGAAACCTTCCATGACAGCAGTTTGGAGTAGATTTCCTGGTGTTTAAGAAGCCACTGAGGGGTATCAGAAGGCCCCAAATGGTTGCAAAGAGAAATAAATTGACAGATGACTTCCAATTTGTCTAAATGTGTGGACTTATTGCATTGTTGTTGGAGTTCATCAAACATTGCTGATGCTGTGGTGCATGGCTGGAGAAGTGATTGAATGGAATCCTCAACAGTTTGGCAGATGTCAAGAAAGAAACTTGCCTCACTGTCAGGGTCGGTGTTTTTTAAAAATACCAAGATAGGCTGATCCTTGAGTTTGCATACAAAAGAAATTGTGGTAGAGAGTGCTTCCCGCCATGCTAAAAAGTTCCTACTGTCAAAGGTAAGGATAGGCTTTCTAGGATTGACAGAGGAGTGTAATGATAAGGGATCCTTAAAAAACCGGTGTAGGGTAGGATTGATGTCATTATGAGGTGACTGGAAGACTTGTTTGTGAAATTCCAATTTGAGCTGCAAAGATTGAACCTTGGAAGTCAAGGCATCAACAGCATCAAGAACCCGCAAAAGGTAAGATTGAGAACCTTTCATACCGACATCATGTTTGTTGGCAGCTTCTTTTCGAGGCATATTGGATAGCAATTACAGATGGAGACTAGGCAGGACTGGCTAACGCAGACCTATTTAGACAGGGTGGAAAGGTAGAGCAGGATTTTAACCTATAAAGTCTAAGGCAGAGAAGTGTCAGGTTTTGGCCTCTCTTTGTCTTTGCTTAATCCAATTTGGGTTACTATTGCATATTCTATCTGCTTAGCTAAGGCAGAGAAGTGTCAGGTTTTGGCCTCTCTTTGTCTTTGCTTAATCTTATTTGGGCTAAGGAAAGAGAAGAGAGGTCGCGCCTCAGGTCTTAAATAATCTATTTACAACAGTGCCGCAGAAAATACTATTTGTTTCCTTGTTAGGTTTCAACATTAAGTACAATTAAATCAAAATCAAACTTTTTTGGCTCAAACATTTTTTTTAATTGCCTTGTATTTTATTTTATTTATTTTTGTAACAAAACATTCATAATCAAGAAATTTCAAAAACCTAAGATAGCAAAATTAAGCTTAAAAAGTTGGGAAGTCATTGTTGAGCCACTCTTTGAGACAAGTCAAATGGGCAATAGTCCTTGACCCAAGTGAGGCCCTTGTGGGGGATTTAAGGTGTCCACTGTGTGAAAATACATGTTCAACAGAAGCCAATGAAGATGAGATTGATAAATATTTAAATGTAATTTTGCTGAGATTTGGAAAATGACCACTCAGAATCTGATTCTGCACATTAAAGTCAGCCTCATTAAAGCCATTTGAGGTAAATCAATTCCTCACTTTCCAATAATCAATTAATTGTTCTCCTCTGACCATTGGATTCAATTTTTGTAAGTATGTGCCTACTTCATCATACTGTGAATATAATTTTTTGGAGGTTGTTTCAATTGGAATCTGTTGAAGATGATCCAGTAGATCAAAACTTTCAGGATAACTCATTTTGTCAGACAGTAATTTTGCATCTGAACGTTGCTCTTCCGAGTTAACATGTGCATTTAAAGTAGCACATTCATGAAAAAGTTTGTCAATTATTTGTTTTGATTGAACCAAAGGAATTGCAAGTTGTTTAAAGATTGACTCTTGATACTTTGGATTTAGAAATGCCGCAATTAATGAGTTGTCATTTCGTAATATTTATTTAGTTGCGCATAGGCTGCTTCACAGGCCTGTCTCCAAGTGTGGGGGCTGATACTCATGTAATGACTAAGCCAAGTCAAAAGTCCTTGATAATAAGGAAGAACCAAGTTTTTTGTTGAAGCATTTGATTGAAAGATATTCCAAGTTTTCTCAAAAATTGATAATATTGGGTCCATGTATTCCATGGCACACCAAGCTTTGTTGGATATTTGGTATTTCATTGTTTGAGGCAAACTTGTATATATTTGAATTGAGAGTTTAAGTTGATGTGCCCATTGGATTTGCTTGAGGAAATAGTTCCATCTTGTCATGAGGATGTTGATAGGAAATAATTTTGGATCCCTTGTTTTATTCCACGCTTGTATAAAGAGATCTCATTGCTTTTCTGAACCTCTTATTTGTGAGAAAAGATCCCTAAGTTGTCATACTATAGTTTTCTTGCCTAATTAATAAAGTTGACCTAAAAATGTGAATTCAAAATTCCAAATAGAGCTTTATCCAAAATATAAGCTTACCCAGTGGGAAGTTTACTGGACCTAATTCCATTAGATCTTGTTCTTGGGAGCCCAAGATCAGTTGACTATTGATCAACTGTAACTCTCTGGATTTATCTTGAGCTTCAAGGGTAGCTTGACTCAATGGTTGGGCCCTCCCCTTTTTGGCAAGATGACCCAATTGCTTCTAGACCTCTTCAATGCTCGCTTTGGTGTGCAACAAAATGATATATATTAGTTCTTCAATATAAATTCAACCCACTGAATGACTAACCTTTAAGATCTTTTGTGGTTGGAGTAATTTCATTTTTGCTATCTTCAATTGGAGCCTTATAAATTGCCAAATATTCATCAAAGAATTCATAGTCTTCATTGGAAAGTTCACCCATGAAATTAAGAAAATCTTTTGCTACTAAATTAAGAATGTGACATGCACAATGATGATATTGATCATCTTTGTCCCAAGGAATATTTATTCCCGCATACTTCTGTTGCAATTGAGTCATCATTGTGATGTTGTTTGCCACATTATCACCGGTTAGTTAATATAAACGCCTTATCATTCCCCTCTCACCAAGAGATTCCCAGACAGTCCATGCCAATGCAATTCCTGTATGTGGCCCATTCATGGACTGATGAAGTAAGGTTATTTATGATAAGCTATAATAAATAAAAATTGTTGAAGTAAGAATGCAAATGACTTACCTCAAAAGAAACCAAAGCACTATGAAACAAATAATCTAATGGATTAATCCATTACCTTACTATTGCCAAATAACTCTTGCTTTGATCTTTTGTTGTCCAAAAATCAATGGACCCACAAATTGAAGTATCTACTGGTAAGCTATTCACCTTGTTAATTAACCTATCTTTGCCTTCATAGTATAATTGGGTGGCCATAGTCACCAGGATATGTTGTTGAGGCCACTGAGAATTTGGAGCTAAGCGTTTCAAAGCCATTTAAAACCTTGGTGTTTCAAATATGGAAAAGGAAACCTGTACAGCCACTAAAGCTTTCACCAACTCCTTGAATATTATTTCTTGTTCTTCTGCTGCTAAGTGAGCACCCAATTTGGGATTGATTGAGCCAGGTGCTTTGTTGGCCCAAGTATTAAAGTATCCACAACATCTGGATTGGTGTTTTTTGAGGTTTGAAGTATTGCAACCAATAATTGCTAACTTGACACTAATGTCCAATAAAAATAATTTTAGTTAAGAAAATAATGGAGAGAAGAAAGATAAATTATACATAAGTATGAGCTAACTTACCTACAGTGATGGCATTTATAAGTAAAACAGAAGTTCCCTTTAGACTCTATCCATTCACCAGTAGGTAATATTTTCTGATAAATTGAAAGCAATGGAAAATTTATACAAGTGCAAATTAAAATTAAATATTTTAAAAATAATAAATCAAAATAATCATAGAAGTTTGATCTAATGCGATGTTGCTTAGCTACAGTTTTTTTTCTGGGTGGAATATTGGTTTTGTCATCTTCAAATGCTTCATATTTGGGTGAAGATTCTAGTTTGAAATCCATAATGATTAATGGTTGAAAATTAATAATAAATAAAGTAAGGAGTCCAATAGAAAAAACTGTTTTAAGTGGATCAATGTGATAAAATGAAATGAAAGTGTGATAGAGTAAGCAGAAATTCATTATATCTAGAAAAGAAGAGTTAAATAGTTGATTTGCGGGAATGAGTATTGATAATGATGTTAACACATCCAACAAATTGAAGAAATGAGATTTAAACAATTATTAAAAATAAAATGATAAAAAGAAAACAAAAAAAACAAAAAAACACTGTATAATCATAATGCATAAAGTCATAAGTTTGGGTTGGATCGGTTGGAGATTGTAATATGATTGGTCAGTTTTGGTATAAACCGAATAAAAAATATTGCATGGGAACTAGTAAGTCACGTGGAAATAAATTGGTAAAGCAGTTTATTCAAACTGCATGTAGTAACCGACAGGACAGCCTTGGATTGTAATATGTAAGATCTCAGAGAATTAAAGGCATAAGTGAAAAAGATGATCAACACACTTCTTGGCTTTTTTAATGGAAGCTAGCCAAGATTAACTTGAAATATGGACTATTCAATTTCAAGTAATTTAGTCTGCTTTTACATTTTATTTGTCTACCAGACATATGTGACTTGAAAACAGGCTAAACTCACTTTATACACCATATTTATTTATTTATTTAAAAAAATGGATTTCAAGGTCTATTCTGAGTTCACACGAATAAAATTAGATTTTATAAACTAAATGACCTATTTTATAAAACAAAAAAAATAGCTTTAATTAATTTTTAACTTTTTAACTTTTTTAAGTGGGATATATATATTTTTTTTTTTCAAATTGTAAAAAAAACTTTTTTTAAAAAAATAATAATTTTGTATTAAAATTTAGAATAAAATGAATTTTTGAATTGTTTGAAATTGTCTTTTCTTAATTTCATTTTTAAAAAACTAAATTATATATTATCATTTTTTTAAGAATATTGATTAACAATGGTACCTTTTATTATTATAAAAAAAATAATATTCTTAATATATTTATCTCATAATAATAGTAATAGCTATTAACTATAATAGAGATTTAAAAGTTTCATGAATTTTTGAAAAAATGTGTTTTCTTTATGTTCATGAGAGTATATTTAAGATCTTCTTGAAAATCAATCAAGAAAATTTGAATAGATTTTTTTTTAGATTCTTAAAAGATCTATTATTGATAAAAAAAAAAATAAAAAAATTAAAAAAATTAAAAATTGATAAAAAAAATTCAAAAAAAAACAAAAAATTGATAAAGGAAATAAAAAAAAATGAAAAAAATAAAAAAAAATAAATAATAAAAAATTGAAAGAAATCAAAAAAAATAAAATAAAAATTGAGAAAAGAAAAACTGAAAAAAAAATCAAAAATTAGTAAAAAGAAATAAAAAAAAAAAAAAACAAAAACAAAAATAAAAATAATAAAGAAAATAATCAAATTTTTTTTAATAAAATAAACCTTTTTATAAAATTATTTTGATTATGATTTGATTTTGAGGAATATTGATATTTAAGATTATAAATAGAATTTTTTATATTAATATTTATATTATTTTTGAAATCTTTTCAATCTTTTTTAATTTTAAAGTATAAGTTATTAATATTTTAATTTTAGTACTAAAATTCAAAATTATATAAATCATGACTTATTTCTTATTTATTTTGTTAGTTTTTGAATTAAATTTTCAATATTATGTTAATAAAATGAAATTTTGAGAGTATTCATTGAAAATTTTATTCTTATTCTTTAAACTTCTTAAATTTTTAAAAAAAAGTGACTTTTTGAGCTTGATTAATGATTGAAATACGTTTTAATTAATAATAATAAGTTAGTTTTTTTCAAAAAAAAAAATATAATAATGATTAATTTGAATTTTAAAATAACATGACTCAAATTAAAGAAAAATAGTTAAATTTTAAACTATTTATTAAAAAAAATAAAAATAAAATAATTTCAATAAATGATGAAAGAATGATCATATTTTTTTCTTTTTTTTCTTTTCTTTCTTTTCTTTCTTTTCTTTCCTTTTTTTTTCTTCTTTTAAAAAAATATTTTTAATTTTTATTTTTTAAATTGATCAATCTTTTTTTTGTAATATTAATTGAAAAATCTCAATTAATTCAATACAAAATATATTTTCTATATTTTAATTCAACTCAAATTTGGAAAATTATAAATTAAATTTTTAGTGATTATGATGGACCCAGATATTATTGTAATGGAAATTCAAATTCAAGGAAAATTCAATTAAAAAAATGATTCAAACCCAAAATCTGGAAATAAAACAAGTACTCCAGTGTATATAAGAGAAAAAAAGAAAGAACTCTACTCATAAATTAATTTTAGAACAAACAAACTTCTTCTTTGAGTGGTACTATGAAATTAAAAATCTGCGAAAATCAATTCATGGGGGAAAAGAAGAATAGAGTGTTTTTGTTTTTGAATTAAATTAGAAATTTTTATTTATCTCTGAAAAAAAACGCAGGTTAAAAATGAAAAGGATACTGTTTGTCTTTATCCTTTAAAATTAAATATAAAAGTGATAGATTTGACTAAAAATAATTATCTTAATAGATTAAACAGTTATACACAAAGTATTTTTTTTTAAATCACTCAGTGGTTCTGGATCGGATGACGCAAAAATAGGTATATTAGCCAATGATGATTTTTAGAATAATATCAAGAGAGATTATCCAAATTTGGGCTATGAGTGTTTGTGAGGAATTGAGTTTCAAAACTATAAGCTATTACAGAATATAATTTTTGGGACTTATTCAAAAGAAAATACCTACAACTCAGCCCAATGGTCTCACTAGCCAATCAAAAAAGATACTCATTTCCTATTAGTGACTAAGAGCACTCAATATTATTCAATCACAAATCGCACAGCTCATCCTGATTGGATTGGAGCTATCGTTCCAAAAAATTGAATCAATTTTTAAATGATAAGGTGGCATAAGATCAAGCTATAAATTAACTGAATTCAAAAAAATCCTTCAAAAAGGATCAAGTTTTTCATGTAGTCACTGAGCTTGGTGAATCTATTCAAAAGATGATTTCCAACTCAGGTGAGAAATAACAAGAGGAAAAGAATAGGTATTATCCTAATAAATTTCTCAGAGAAGCATTGGAAATTTTTGAAAATAGGTACAGTAGTGTTTTGAAAAATGAAAAAAAAATAGATTTCATGACTTTACTCAAAAAATTATTAAAAGACAACAATCAATTTGGTAATATGTGAAAATTTCAAACATACTGTTAAATGGATAAATTAAAATTTCTGTATTTATCTTTTACAAATCAATCATAATTTCCCCCTATCTCAATATTCTGAAAATAATTTTGGTGAAGTAAAAATTTAAATTACATGCATAATTTCTAGATTTTATCATGTTGATTAATACAGTTTGATTTTTATTTGTATTGGTTACAAATTTATTGTGCAATTTGATTGTTTTTTTGCCTCTTATGTGTGTTGTATGGAACATTTTTATGTTCTTTATAACAATTTTCCATGATTTTTACACCATCAAACTCAAAATTTCACTTATCATATAATTTAGCTAACTGAAGTCAAATAATATCTTTGTGTATAAAGGAAATTTCAAATAAAAAGTAATTTTGTACTGGCTCAGTGTATTTTGATGGCTGAAAAAGTATAGTAAACTTCATCTTCAAAACTCCAATCACCCACTAAGCTAAATATTTGAAAGAGGAATGTCTCAAATTAAACAATTTACGTTTTTTATTAGGCGTAACCTCTCTCTTTCAATTAGTTAAATTAATTAATTTGAAAAAATATTAGAAATATATTCAGCTTAATCCAGCTCTTTACTAATCTTGTAAGTGGTAGAAAATGGTCTAATATGGAGTCAGGAAGACCTTTCTGAGTTTATAGTCAGAATTGGCTAAGAAATATCACTTGGGTGGGAAATGAAAGTGTTTTTAATTAATTTTTCAGAGATTTAGAATGACGGGAACTCCCTTCCAAACCAGCACAAATAAATAATATTGACATCCCAAAATTAAATCCCAGAAAACAATCTTGAGAAAATAACCATCTCTGACACCTCTAAGGACCCTTTTGATTGAAATTTACTTGTGTAGAGATAAAAATACCATTTATTTCTCCAAATAAACCATTGAAATTCATGGAAGTTTGGGTTATGAATTATTTTTTTGGGTACAATGGCACCATTTGGTGGTGTTAAATATGTTGGGTAAAGAATACATAAGTCCCGCACTGTTTTATGAGAGGACTTATGAAATTATTATTGGTATCTTTGAAAGTTTTTACCTGTTTGACGTGTTTTATTCTCATCAGTGATAATTTAAAGAAAGTGTATTACCTTCTCCAGAGAAGAAATAAAAGTTTTGTATTTAATCAACCCTTCATTCAAAATTTCACAGGTGAGTTTTAGGAAAATATCTTTAGGAATACAGGTGTATTTCTGGAATCTCTCTGGTTGAGATTCCAGAATATCTGAAACATATTAATGATGAAAAAGGAAGCCAGTGTGGAAAGAAGCTCTTTCTATATAGATTAATGAAATTTAAGTCTACATAAAATAATAATATAAGATTGATATCTTCTTTATCTTCCTTGGAATGATCTTCATATCTATTCCAAAACTACAAAGCTGATTGAATTTGGACTTTAGTTTTTTCCAGGGATTGTGAGATACTCAATTGACTTTCAAAATGATTTATTTCTTGGAAGAATTCTTTGGAAATGTTTTTCTTGATACAGAAAAAAAAATCTTCACCTAAAACTAATAGGTTCTTTTATACTATGGGTTATTGCATAACAGGCCCTCAATTTTGAATTTAAATTTATTAATAATTATATTATGAATAATATAATATAATGAAATGAAAATTAATATATTCAAATTTTAATTCTAAAAAAATAAATAAAATCAAATTTTAATGTTTAAAATGATTTAAGTCAAATTTATATTTTATGGAATAAAAATAATAATAACTAATTTTTCTTTATAATAAATTAATTTTTTTTCGTAATCAAGCTCAATATATATATGAATAGATTTTATTTTGGTTTTTTAATTTCTTTTGCAAAATATTTTTTAATAAGATTTTCTAAAATTTCATTAAAAAAAAAGAGTTATGAATAATCTTAAATTTGTTTTTTCTTGATGAATAACTTGAAACTCGCTATAAAATTTAATTTTTCAAATGATATGAGGAATGCATATGTTTTAATTATAATTACATACAATGAAGAAGCCATTTCAAACCCATGGTACAATTAAGGATTATAAAAACAAAACACTATTAATTGGTTTTTTTGAATGAAAAACAAAATTTTGTTGTTTTAATTTAGTAAAATCCGAATTGAATAATATACCAAATGAATATTAACATGATATATTACGTGTCTTAGAAATTGAGGATAAATTAGGTATCATTTTTTATATGTTGAGTTATGGTAGATATTATGAGAAAGTTTGGCCATGAATTCAATCAGGAAATCAATAGCCTATTAAGTATCAAAGATTATTGTACAAGCCATTATGGTTGCATTGAAGGATTTCATCATAGCTTAAGTATCTCTGTTTTCTAATTAATTCAATTATTGTAGTATTTTCAGATGTTTTTTTGGAGCTTTAGGCTCCCAGACATAGATGATGAAGGCAAAGTCGAAAAATATAAAGGAAAAATTCAAAAAAACAAGTATTCTCCAAGATTATTGGGGTAATGAATGGCACCCATATCCTTATAATTCCATCAACAAATGATGAATGAAATGCTTATGTCACTTGAAAATATTGGTATTTTCATGTGTTTTAGTGTATTTTTGATGAGAATGAAAGATTTTTCAATGTTAATTCCTTATAATACTTATCAAATTACTCTACAATTGATCTCATTTATTCAATAAGGTATATATGATGGCCTTTCTTTCTTAATTAATGATAATAAATTCTTTTAAAAATATAAAATTGAAAAAGGATCTAATCCATGAAATCTGAAGATTCACTTCATATTTCTTACTCATAAGAGAGTCTGTTTATTCAGGAAAATCACTAATTCTCATATTATTACCATTTATGAATTTAGATTATGAAGATAAAATGAGATTAAATACTCTTAGCTCATTAACCTAGTGATAATTGAACCAGTTTCATATATTCTTAAAAAAAGTAGAATAATGTATAATTAATAATGATCACCATGAGAAAAATGGCTACACCTGACAGCAGGTGTTGCATTTGGAATTTGACATGGGAGATAAATTGGATTCAGGTTGGAGATAGCATATAAATTGAATTTAAAAAAAAGAAGTTTTTGAAGAAATACAAGCCACATATGCAAGCCACAAAGTAGCAATTCAGTTTACTCAATAGCAATGATTAGTTGGGCTTGTCAAAGCTCAAGAATCCAAACATACATTATTAAGAGACTTATTTTAATTTTCCCTTTGTTGTGATATTTTTTATTTATTTGGATCATTTCATTTACATAAAATTCAACTTTTTGGGTATTTTATTATAGATATATGAATATATATTTCAGATTAAATGTTATTTCATTTTAAATCTCACTTATTGGAGCCTATAGATGAATATTATTGCAATTTGAGCCCTCCATAATTCAAATCAGATTTTCATTAATGATAAATTTTCTTGGGGAATTTGGGAATTTTCTCACAGAAATATTATTAGAAACATACCATACCATTTATCTTTTTACTCTTAATTAAAATTTGTATTTGGTGAGACATTATATCTCCTATCATTTCTTCTTTTTGAAGGAAGTTTTCAATAAAAGTCAAAACAAGCTATCAAGATTTATGGGAAAAATTAATTTTAAGGAGAGGTCCACAAAACTGAGTATATATTGAGAGACTATACACCCTTTTTCAACCTGAAAAATTCATGAGAGGGGGAATTTAAGATTATAAAAAGATAATATGAACATTAAAGGTGGAATATTGGGAGTTTGTCATAGAATCTTGGACCTTTTTATTATAAATTCTATGTTTTAAAATAATAACTAATTCAATATTCATATAAAAAACATTAGGGTGTGTCAAAGTCACTAAATCCCGCCTTAAAATAACATGGGATTTGGAACCCAAATCCCAAGTTTTTTATGTGTAAATCACACAGCATTTTAACTGAGTCCCCTGGTATTTTGAACAAATCCCATGAATCTGGGATTTTAGTTTGAAACTTGACCTAAATGAGTATTCAAAATTCATAACTGTACAACATATTCTTCTACACTCCATTTTGGACAATCTGACCAAACAGCTTACAGTCCATTTATACTTCTTCATCCATATAATAATGCCTCTTTCCAAAGCAAGACACATCAAATCAGATATGAAGATCACCTCTGGCCTTCCACATCCTTCAGGTCACTTAATATGTACAGATTATTTACCCATAACTAATTGGCTTTCAGTCAAATCCAATTTTGAGTCATGTTTTGTTACTACTGGTTCAACATCTATTGGAAGACCTCCTTTGTCAAAGAGGCATGGATTTCAGCTTATGGCCATTGAGGTCAACAAAAAATCATGAAATTGCCTAAACCTTAGCTCAAGTAGCATCCAAGATCAATGGAAAACATATAAAAAGAAGTATATGGCAGCAAAGAATTTGTAAATTTAACTGGGGCTGGAATAACGGAAGAAGATGAGAGTAAAGGAATCAAATCAATGAGTGAAAATCTTGAAAGTATGTGTCCTTTCTATGCTGAAATGGATGTGCTCTTTGGCCACAAGCCCAATGTCACTCCCATTGCAAGAAAAAGACAGCTTAAATGGTGATGATGATGATGATGTTTTGCTTGATAAGGTAAGTTATCATCTCTTCCTTTTTTTACCTGCAATAATTAAAGCTCATTTTCTTTCTAAAGGAGATTAATGACTTGGAATCACCTCTCAATATGGATCCTTTGATTAATAATGATGATGACTTGGTATAAGTGGAAAACCTTCACTATGAATCAGTAAGTACATTTAAGACTGATATTTAGTAAATACAATATTGATTATTTTTCCTTTGACCAGAAAAGTAAATCAATAACACATTCAACAAAAAAGCTTAATCAAGCATTGACACCCAACTTTAATGACAAGAGTGGTTTTAGGCAAAGGCCAATGGATATGTTTGCACCAACATATGCAAATTTGCTTGAATCACAGCAAGAGGGTACATTTTGGATTTATGGCTAATCTGATCAATCCTACTGACAAAATGGAGGATTTTTAGCCTGTGAAACCAGTGAAAAATGCTTTTTTGGAGTGGGACAGGGAGAGGTGGAATGAAGAGAAAGCAAGAAACATGGAAAAGAAACGGTTTAAAGAGCTCAAGTTGCAAGAGCAAATAGAGTTTGAGAAGAAGCAACACAAAAACAAATATGAATTTAAAAAAGAAAAGTGGAATTGTGAATTGGAATTTAAGGAAAATCAATTCCAGATGGATCTCACTATAGCAGCATTATCATCAAGCAGGCCAATTGCAGAGCTGGAGCGCATTCTGACATTAATCAATAAAAAATAACATATTAGGTATACACCATGTGATCATTTTATATGTGGTGATTTGTTAAATAAAACTGATGTTTATGTGTAACTATTGATGTTATGCTGTGAAATCTAACTGCACTTTATTACCAAATTGAAAATTTGATGTTTATGCATAATTGGGGCACCAACTTGCAATTGATCTTATGTCATTAAATTTAATTGCAATTTATTACAAAATTGAAAATTTGGGCAATTTTTGCATCAAGATTTTACGCCAAGTCTGTTCCAATTGAAATTGATTGCTCCCTCCATATTTCCTTTCTTTTGGATTTTTTTGCCAAATAAAAGTTGATGACCACTTTTTTCATTTTTTTTGAAATGGTATTTTATGTCATTTTATTGTTTTTTTTATTTTTTTATTTTTTTATTTTTTTATTTTTTTATTTTTTTATTTTTTTATTTTTTTATTTTTTTATTTTTTTATTTTTTTATTTTTTTTGGTTTTTCTGTATGTTTCTTATTTTGAATTTTGAATTTTTTCACCTTTTAATTTTGAATTTTTATTTTTGATTTTTTATTTTTTATTTTTATTTTTATTTTTAGTTTGAATTTTTTATTTTTTTAATTTTAATTTGGAATTTTTAACTTTTTATTTTTTATTTCTTATTTTTTCTCTTCACCCCTCACTCTTCAATTTTTTTTTTAGATTATCCAAAAAAAAATCACCCTTCTTTGTTAATTCAGTTAAGTACTTTTTTTTTGTTTTTTTTCACAACTCTAATTCTTTTAAGCTGATTCTAATTATTTTTTTTTTAGATAGGTAATTTTATTTAATGCTTTCATCCACCTCCAATATACCCCACCCATCACCCTGGAACCTACCAAAAAGGCTCCTGGGAGGCTCCAGGGTTTAATCAGCTGAAAACCCTCCAAATTAATTTGGAAGCTTTTTTTAATTTTTTGATGTTAATGGCCTCCAGAGGCCATTAAAATCATTTTTTTTTTTTTATTTTCTTGGATTTATTTACTGATGTTCATTTGTTTTTTATTTTTTATTGTTTAAATGATAATAATACTAATTATTTTTTTTTGAATTGATGATTATTACTGATTCTTTTTTTTAAATTATCATTAATTACTGACCTGTGTCTTGTTTTTTGTTTTTTTAAATCATCATCATAAATTACTGATGATTTTTTTTATTTTTTTTTAATAATAATAATCTGCTGCTGATGATTTTTTTCTAATTTTTTTTTGTTTAACAATGAATCTGCTGATGATTCTTTTTTTCTTCTTTTTTTTAATCATCATCATGAATCACTGATGTTTTTTTTTTTTTTTTTTTTAATCATAATGAATCACTGATGTTTTTTTAATCACTGATGATTTTTTTTTAATTTCTTTTTTTTCAAATCATAATCATCTTTATGATGTTTTTTTCCTTTTTTTTCATCATTATGATTACTGACCTCTTTTTCTTATTTTTATTTTTTAAATCTTCATCATGAATCATTGATGATTATTTTTATTTTATTTTATGTTTTTTTTAAATCATAATCATGATCAATTTATGATTATTATTTTTTCTTTTTTTTGATGATTATCATTGCTGACCTATCATTATTTTTTAATTTTAATTTTTGTTTAATCTTTTTATTTATTTGTTAATATAGGGGTGGATCATTTATAAGGGTTTCTTTTGAAATGTCATTTAATTTCACTCCCATTCCATTTTCTTTGAAGTTCAAAAAAAACTCCTTCTCCATCTCACTCTTCAAATCATTCTGATAATTTTATTGTTAGGAATAAACCAGATTCAGCACATCATCAGAATGATTTGAATGATTTTGAAAGTAATATTCCTCCTCTTGATGTCATGGTTAGGACTAAACCAAATATAGAACATCATGAGGATAGTAATACCAAATCAAATCGAAAGATAAAATTCACCCAAAGCCAAAGGCAACACATCCATGATTCAAAACAAATAATGTCTTGCCTTGGCCATTCAAAAACAGAATATAAGAACTTTTCAACCATTTCAATTGACAAGAAATCAGCCAATGCATCATGGTTAACACTTCCATCACTCAAAACTCTACCCCATCCTTATTTACTCATTAATAAAGCCAGAAAACCCTTTTTACCTGTCATAATATATGAAATAACCCCTTTTGATAATTCTTCTGGCCACTCTCAACTGCTCCAAAACCTCATAATGAAATTAATGTACTTATCTCAAAATCAACAATAAATTAAAACTAATAAGCAACTTCTAGGTGGTATTATGAAAGGTATTGGGTTTTGTCCTGGTTCAGATTCAGGCAAATATGCAGGAATGTGATTCTTTTTTGCTTTGTATTTTAATAATTAATAAGTAATTTCAATATTCTTGAGTGTTTACTCCAGAAAACCTGGTTTAACTCCTCATCAAATTGAATTGGATAACAATCAATGGACCAAACTTCAACAATATAACAAATTTGTTTACTTAAGAATCTCACATTTCTCAAAATTAGCTTCAAATGAAAATCAGTCATTAATGGAAGCAGCCAAATTACCAAATTTCAGTCAACTCAAATGGACTTCTGCCAGTCAAAAGGAAGAATTCAAGTCTTTTACAAATGTCATTGTCACTCAAGATGGATTTTTCAATAAGCCACACCAAGATTTAAACAATCTCAATTCCTGGACTTATGGTATATTTTCTTTTGTATTTAAAAAAGATTTTCATCCCCTTCCAACTGTCTTCACCCCCTCTGGACATGGCTTGCACTTCCCCAAATTGAAAATGGAGATCAATTTTTCAAAAAAACCTGGCATCATGGAAATTCTTTGGAAGACATCAACAATGGTTCATCATACAACTAAACCTCCTTCAGAAATTATCAACTATGACAAAATCACTAATTTTGGATGTTTTTTTCAAATCAACCATAAATTATTTGATGCAGATGACAAATTCTTGAAAATGACACCCACTGAAATTAATTCAAAAGTCAATGGGTACTTTGAAAGAAATATGCAGGACCAAAAAAGAACTAAGAGATATTAATTTTAAATAGTTTTATTTTACCAATAACATCTCCACTCTGCTGTATGCCATTAAATTAAGTACAAAAGTAAATGGTGCTAATTAAATTTACAATTGACTATTTTTCCATGCCAAAGTAATTGGCTTAAGTTTTCCACGCATATTTACCACATCTTCCCCAATGTCATTATTGGACAGATTTTCTGCATGTGGTGGATCATCATCTTCATCTAAATCAAACCATTCATTGCCAACTTGTGCTAGCATATTATGTAAAATCATTCAAGAAACAACCCAACTAACAAAATATTCAATTTCATGATTTTCCCTCAGAGAGAACCACCTCCCCTTCAAAATTACAATGGTATGCTCAATTCTGACCCTTGATTTTGCTAGACAGTAATTGAAAGAACGGTTGTCTTCATTCTGTGCTACCACTCCCTTATATGCTGGAACAACCCAAGGAGAGCTTGCATATGCTGAATAGGAAAGTAAGTACTGATCCTTTTCATAAAAATCTTGAGGTTTCGCGCTATTTTCATATTTTGATAGACATTTCAATCATGAAGTGACCCAGTACAACCAACATGTAGAGCAGTGAACTGTTTGTTTATATTGCAAACCAATTGTATTGACATAGAATACCTTTATTGTAAACAATCATTAAAAATGAAATGAAGAATAAAAATTCAACAGCTTACCTCTTTTTGTGATCAAAATAGGCTTCACCATCATTGGGGGGATATTGTGAGAATGGTATGAGACTCCCATCAATAAACTCAATGCACCCAGGGAACCCTTCTGCCTGCATTACTTGAGACATCTCTCTTTGTTGTTCTATTGTTGGCCACACAATCACTTTGAACTTCAACTTCATTAATATCTGGGTCACTCTTTGAGTGTAAAACACAATTTCCCCATAGATAATTACAAATGAAATTCCAATCGTTCCCAAAGCGGCTCCATTGCCATTTGATCCTAGCCTTGATAGTGCCACAGCCAATTGGATGGCAGGATTGCATTGTTTGTTTTGTAACAAGTTTTGAAAGTTTTTATCATCTTGAATTTGCGCAACTAATTTTTCAAATGATTCATATGTGGTCCTACATAGCTGTCAAAACATTTCAGATGATAATGTTTGTAAATCATTCATTGTATACATGTAATGTGATGAATATCTTCTATGAGGACTGATGTATCTTTGTGATGTTATCATATATAATAAGATTATATCTTCCTGGATATCAGAATTACTGTCAGAGTTGAGAGCATCTATGAACTGCAGTGAGTTTAAGGTCTGAAGTAAAGGTAGCCTTTGCAATGCCTTTGACATGGTAAATAAAGAAACAATGTATAGAAAATGCAATTTGAAATCAAATAACTTAATAAATGACCAGTATATTCAGATTTTATGCAAGAGAAGGAGAGTTTTATGCAATTTAACATGACCATACTGATTTGTGTGTTGTAAAAATGTCCCTTTAAGTGAAGCTAAAGGCAGGATTTTAGTATCAAAACATGGGATTTGGTACCAAAAAACCTGGGTTTTTGTACCTCAAAATACCTCACCTCTTGAGGTGTGGGATTTCCCAAATCCCAAAAAGTTAATGTGGGATTTGGCAAAAAAAACTTGGGATTTTGAGTGTGGGATTTGGTAACTTTGACACCCCCTATAGTCAATAAAGGAATTGTAAATATTCATAACAATCTAAAACATGAATTTATTTGAATTTCTGGGGAATTCAAGAATAATCTTAATTTATACCAATCAAGATTCATTTTGAATATTATTATGGAGAAATTATCAATTCTGATCAAACCATATTTTTATAGTGAGTTACATAAATATGTGAGAGCCAGGATCATTTGGGGTGTTATTCAGAGTAAACTAGGGTAGTATCTGCATCAAGAAATGAAATGAAGCTTAAAGAATGAAATTATTTGTGTTTTTTTGAGGAAATTCAATCAGAATGTATAAATATGGATAAACATCAACTTATTCAATTATTTATTCTATTGGAAACACTCTATCAACATAGTTTTCTATTTGATTGATTTCATATCTTACTTGCAGTATTATATAGGCTCTCAAAATTTTAAATTTAACTGCCTTAGTATTAGTTCCATTTTGAAACTATTGGGATATATAGAGAGATCCCTCCATGCACTGAAAACCAAATATTATACCTGAATTTGGTGGGCTCATAGCTTTGAGTGTTTGGAAAGAGAGTTTTCAATTTTAAAACACTTCAAAATAAGAAATTAATATTATTGAAACAAATTCAGGAAGTAATTTTCCTGTTTCTTTACAATAATATTTCTTCAAATTTGTGGGGGACACTTTTATAGACCTCTATTACTCATGTAATTAAATCTAATAAAAACTCTTAACAGTACTTTAAAATAATTGAACACTTGAGATTAATGAATAAATAAAACAATTTAAATTTTTTCTTTCAAATTTTTTGAATGCTATATAATATTAAGGGAAAAAACTGGCAGAAGTTGGTTCTTTTCCAAAATTTATTTCTTAAAACACATCTATAAAGCTTATGGTAGGTTCTAAAACATCAATTAATTTGATAAATCCATAAAGCCTAAAATAATGATAGATTTAGAAAAACCAGCTTTCTATAAAGTTTATTTAAGAAAATCATATATACACCTATTACAAGTGTTTTTACAAGATAAGGGAACAATATTTCTTGTTTTTATGTTATTTATGCTTAATAAGAGGTTTAAAGAGTTTTTTAGAGAAAGATTTAACAAGAAAAGGCTGAATAATTCAGTTAGACCTTTGTGGGAATTAAGCTTGGAGTGGGAAAAAACTCATTTCAGGGTCATGTCCACTCATAATCAAAACATGATATGAATAATGTTTCAATTATTCAGCTAAAATTGAAAAAGATTTACCAAGTAATCTACACTGTTGATATCTGCTTTCAATTTCAATATGTTAAAAGTGGCTATTCATAAAGTCTTAAACCAATTAATTAATTCTTGCAAAAAATGAATTAAATATCCAAATTAATCATTAATTATATTATTTTATCAATCATACTATGTTAAAAACCCTCAAATATATTTGTTTGATAATAAAAAACTAATTCTATTCAGCCCTTCAAGCATAAGCCAATATAATAAATCTAAACTATAAAGATATTTGAACATGATTGAATGGAAATCAAATTCTTTGATATTTTTTTTGACATAATAACATGGTTTATGATAAGCTAGCTCTTGGAGATTAAGTGAACTGGTCCATATTTTGTGAAATGAAAAAACCTTTTATTTTTAATGAATTTTATTGGAAGAATATTTAATTGAATATATAATCTTATTGGTATGTCAAATGTGTTTTTGAAAAAGAAGAATTATTTAACTTTATTGTTGAAAGGGCAAACATAAACACAGAAACAACAAAAACATATCTTAAAGAATGTTTTTTTTCAAAAATTATTCATGAAAAATGATAGTTCAACCTCACAACAAGTAGGTACAAGAATACTGATGAGAGGTGAATTAAACCTCCTTTCATAATTATAATACAGTTTCTTTCATATTTTTTGGAGAATAGCAATAGAAAAAACTTCCTTTCTGCTACTATAAAACAATTTTTTATTTTTTATTGCATTTTTCTAAGTTTTTGAATCCATTTTTTATGGTGATATTTTATTTTGATTTTTTGATTTTTTGATAGATTTTTTTTTCATTTGCCTGAGTTTTATCTGTTATGGTTGTAAAGATTTTTTACTTTAGATTTTTTGTTTTTCAAAAAAATTACAGTAGCAGCCATTTGCAAGGACTTCTACTGTAATATGTTTGAGATGTGTGAGTTCTGTTACAGTACAGGAACTGTAATCGCTGCTTATGTAAGATTGTCAACAATTGTCGGCAATTTTACAGTAGCACCATTACAGGACCTATACTGTAGTATTCTTGGAGTTTAATTGATTTACTCCAGTAGGAGGTCCACTATTTCTCTTTTAAATTGAGAAATAGCACCTTCAAATGAGCCATAAGAAGAAAATTACTCTTCAAGAAATATAAATGTTTGTTTCAAAAGGAAAACTGATAAGATTTTTTAATGATGAAAAATTAATTAGAGAGTGAAAAAATAAGAAAATAAAAATAAAAACTTCATTTCAAGGAATTATAATCAAGAAAGATCAAAATACATACAATTCTTTTTTATTTTTTGGGAAATAATTTTGTAAAAACATATTTTGAATCCTTTATCTGTTCCCTATGAGGTCTCAGCACCTAAAAAATTTAAGAAACAGAATTCTCCCTCAATCCAGTTTCTTCCAAAGAGGACTCAGTTGAAGAAATCTGATTTTGACATTTGTGAGCCACCTTTTGAGTAATAAATAAGAATTGATATTGTAAACAAGGAATAGTAAGTCATAAATTGAGAAAAATGACAGATTCCTTTATTTTAAATCATGGGGGTTCACTCTTTTGAGCCTCAAAAACTTTGGAATTGGTTTAATTGCAAATTAATCTTGAGCATCAATTTTTTATCTTGAAAGGCATCCATTTGAAGATGAAAATATAAATGGGAAGAGTTTTGATATAGTATATTATCTAGTTACTCTATCCAGTTCTAAAAGGGAAGAAACTCTTGGAGATTCTGTAATACTCTAGTGGCTTGGAAGACCTTAGAATACTAACAAAAATTTGAATTCTGGTTCCAACCTAGTTCACAGTAAGGGTCCATGCTGATTTCCAAATGGAAAACCTTCTCTCAGGTGTAGCCAATTTTCTCATGGTGGATGTTGGAACAAGAATTTGGAAAGCTAAAAACTAAGTTTTAATTTTCACTTTCAACATAAGCAATTTTTCCCTTACATGAAAGTCAAGCAAGTAGATAATGAATAATTTTAAATAATATTTTGAATATGAATAAACATAATTTCTTGAATAAATGGAATTATTGAACCCCTAAATAGTAGAAATTACTATAAAAAACATAAATTTTTTTATGTGTTTTCTATTTCAGATATTAAGAAGTGGAACAAATAAAGAAATTTTATTTATTTAAGGAATGATCTTGAGATATAAAATTAAATTGAGGACTGGTTGATGTAAGATGTGAATATAAAACTTTGATTAAAAATCAAGTACTTTTCCTGTCCTCAAAATTTGTTTAAGGTAGATATTGATTAAAAATAGTATTAAATAAGATTTTTAAGAGGAAACACACCAATTTTATTGTTTTTGAATTTATTAGTATAAAACAATATTATGATAAAGATTTGTTGTTTTACCAACAATAAAATATATCCAAAAATACTCTACAAGAGATATTTAAGGCTACAAAAGAAATTTCTTCAAGAAAAGTTTCAATTGGAATTAATTGAGCAAAGAACTGCAGGAAATTAATATAAGAAAAGAGTCTTTAAGAATATTATTCAAGAGAAAACACACCCAAAAGTTACCAGAGTGAATTTGGAAACAAAGTGACAAAGTTAACAGTGATGAAAGATGCTTTAATTCACTTATGGGGTGGTTCAGGGTTAAAAATGATTATAAGAGTTACAAAAAATGATTATAATGATTTTTTCAAGTATTTAAAAGGTTCAAAATGATTAAAAAAGGGTGGTTATGATCTCTTATTTATTGTTTCAACAGTGTTTAAACTAATTGTAAAAGGAAGAGATTCTAAAATGAAGAGAAAAGTGGGGCAAAGAAGACATTCTTTTATAGCCATCAATTTTCTTAATCAAAAAGTGAAATTTTCTCTTGTCAGTCAGGGAAAACACTTTGACAACAGAAAAGCCAACTATTGTATCATTGAACCCTGGTTTAGACCAAAAAAGGACTGGTTTTGATCATTTTGGACCCTCAAATCAGTCATTCCTATAGTAATACCTGGTTTTAAGAATTCAAAACATGTCAGAATGAGTTTAAGAGAGTTCAAAATCAGTTTAAACTGTTTTCAAAATGTTTGTTTTATATTAAGGGTAGTTTTACCCTCTTGGCAACAGTTAAAACTGCCCTGGTTGGTATCCAAAACTCATCATCAATTGAGACACAGACCCTGTGACTCAATTCCATGCCAAAAGTGATGGAACTTTGTGTGGATTTTTTGCAATATAATACCTGTCATAAAGTAATTTGGGGGTGTGAACCTTTGAGATATGACCACATACCCAAAAAGGTCACAAGAAATATTTAAAATAATTATACATTAAAAATAATTACCTTAAAACTACAAAAATGCCATAAATTGGCATAAAACTTGGTTTAACTTAAAAACCAAAGAATAAAAATGTGAAATAAATTATACCATTGGATTCCTCATGGTAAAATACACATATACCACTTTTATGGCATATCTGTAAATTCAATATTTAATGAGTTATAAGTAATAATACCTTATAAAAGACACAAATCCTTAATTATTTCAAATACAAATGAAAAAACATGTGAAATAAATGTTACCATTGGACTCTCCATAAACATTCACATATAAAACAATTAAGAACTAATCTCCAAAGTCAATACTTAAGGAGTTAAGCTGAATATATGCACTTTTATGGTCAACGCATATATTCAAGGATTTTAGCTAATATATTTTGAAATATGCATGATAGAGTGATGAGCCAAAAATAAAGTCATCAGTTAATTACTGTAGGGATACAGAAATGAAGTTCATTTCACAAGCTATAAACAAGGTTAAAACCTATAAGGGATTATTGATTAAAATCAATAGAGCTGTTGACCACTTTGTTGTGAAAGTGGTCCAAACTTAAAAAAAAGTAGACAGTTGGATTCTACTAGCTCATTTGTGAAGAATGATTTTTTTTATTGAAATATTCAAGGTATAACCCCTTGAAATCATGGTTTGAAGTTTAAAATATTAAATATCAACAGAAAAGATGAGTTACAAGAAAAATCATCAAAAATAGAGTTTTGATGATGTAATGAAATGCTCTTGGCAGCATAATAAGGTTATGCCAAGCTATCAGAATTCACTATCTGAATTTCTGTAGCGTGTAAAGCTTAAAAGTTATTAAGGATCAAAGTTTGAGCTTAATTTGATCATTTATGATCACTCACTGTAACTTTAAATTAAGTTTAACAGTCATATGAGTGATAAAATTGGTGAATACTGTTAGTTTATGATTAAAACTAATAAAATCCACGAAAGTTGGGGTTTTTCCAAGCCTTGATGTCATAAAGCTTAGAGTTATAGTGATAACTCTAAATAATGGCATAATAATGAGATAAGATGGTTTGATCATGATGTAATCATCACCAAAACTTAAAATATTTATGAATTACAGTGGATATGATCAGTGCACGTCTACTAGAAGCCTGTTGGACTCTAGGAGGGAGGTATTTACTATAAATAGAGCTCCTTTTACTCTGTTTTCCCCTCAGACACTTAAAAAACATTAAATAATTAAATGAAAAGGTAATTTCTTTATTCTTTATATATAAAACTTTTATATTATTAAATACCAAAGATAATCTTATTATAATTTTCATCTCTGATGTTATTATTGCAATTATTTAATTTTTTTGTTTAAATTTCTCTTAAAAACCTCTATTCCACATAAAATCAAGAAAATTTGTAATTTCTCTTAAGTTTTATTGTAACTACAATTTAAATAAGTTTTATTTACATTTCTAGGCGTAAATTTATTCAAAATTATTATATTAAGCATTAAAAGTAGGTTATTTCTCTTGATATAATAATTTTTCTCTATTATTACTTTTAATAATTCTATAATTAATATAGATAGTATTTATATTAATTTATAACTTTAATATTGGTAATATTATTGTTATGAATTGTTTTTTATTGATAAAAAACAATTTTTTACGCCTTTATTATTTGTTGGTAACAATAATAAAGTGCTTTTAAATATATTAATTATCTCATATTAATATATTTATTATATATATATTATTTTTTTTATAATTTAAATTATATTATTATATTTATTTAATAATATAATTATTTTACGCCATAATTATAATAATTCTTTATTATTATAATTGTTTTTATCTTATTTATTTCAATTATAAGGACATTCAAAGTAAAATAAGTAAAATATTAGTAATTTTTAATTATTGTTTCATAGTCAAACCTTACAGGGGGTCTTGCTCCCCCTTGGAGCCAAGATTCCTTTCCCCCCCAGAATAAATCTTTCCTATTTATTTTTTATTTAATTACTCATCATGTATTATACTTATGATTTACATATGTAATTAAATTGAGTTTTTACAGTAAAAAAATTTAATAATTGACACCTCATATGTAAATTAAAGTTCACTTATGTAATACATGCACACATTTTGACAGTTCAATTGAAGATACTTCATTTCCTCATAGCTTCTAAACTACACACAACACCTGAATTTTAACACAAAAATTGATGGTTAACACCACATTTGATGTGAATTAAATTAAGTTTTTGAGTATTTGAAACTTTTGTACAGAAAATACTAACAACTTAATTTAAGCTTATTTAGAGTTGAGTTACAGAATTTTTACCCAGAGGTGACCCCACCTTATTTTTTATGAGGACTCCAATGGTGAAATAAATTTGATATGTTTATTTTAAGGATAAAAATTGATGATAATTGCTATTTAACTTGTTTCCGAAAATATTTTGATTTTGGTATTTTTGTTGAAAATTTATTTTTACTTAATTTTTTTAAGTAAAAATGTGTTTTCACAAATTTAAAATTCAATGTAATTTTATTTTTGAATTATAATTAAATTTTCATTTTTTTTATAGATATATATTTATATTTTAATTTTTGTTTTGATAATATAAATAAATTTATTTTATGTGTATTATTTTATTATTTGTGGTCTTTTGGGTATCTGAAAATACCTCCAAGGCTCACATTCCCTCCCCCTAAAAAGAGAACATTACTTTGTAATATTGTTATTCCTTGTGTTCCTGAACCTTCTGAGAAGTTTAGTAGCTTCAGGTATGTCCTTTTCTGCTAACCATTCATCTTTACAAGTTGGGTCACTGTACCTAACAAGGTATTCCCTTACTTTCTTTGTTCTTAACTTTCTTTCTTTGAGAGCTTTGGGGATTTTCTTAGTACCAGAAGATTCAATGGGAGGTTTATATTGGGGAACTTTATTTCATAAAGGAAACTTCTCTGCATCACTAGATTTATATGGCTTTACCAAGATTACTGGAAATGTAGGATGCTTATTGCTAAGCTCCTCAGATAATTCTCCTTCAATTGCATTTTACCCATGGAGGGCTTTAATAACAAAAGGTCCTGAAAAAGAGTCTTTGAGCTTTTTACATCCTTTGATGTTATTGAAGTTAGTGGGGGGTACAAGTACTAAGTTTCCCACTTTGAAATCTGGATTGGCATGTGATTTGTCCCATTTGTCTTTGGCATATGCAAATGAGTCCTCCATGCACCTTATTGCATGCTTTCTAGCTTTTCATAGAATTATTTTGAAGCTACCAACTGTGGAATGTATTTCAACTAAATCCTTCCTTAATGAATCTTGTGGTAATCTGGGATTCCATCCCTTCTCTAGAATAGCAGGAATTTGATTGGTACTGGAATGAATGTATGTTTTGTATGCCAATTCCAGTGCTGGTAAGAGAGAACACCAATCATGGGTGAACCCATCACAATCTTTAAGTTCAAGGCCATATTCACAAAATCTTCTTACCATATCTTCCAAGGTTTGGATCATTCTTTCAGCCAGTCCATCAGTTTGTGGGTGGTAGGCTGTAGAGAAGGACA
This sequence comes from Austropuccinia psidii, assembly GCA_023105745.1. Taxonomy (NCBI): domain Eukaryota; kingdom Fungi; phylum Basidiomycota; class Pucciniomycetes; order Pucciniales; family Sphaerophragmiaceae; genus Austropuccinia; species Austropuccinia psidii. Next base: position 31,230,317 of record JALGQZ010000011.1, read on the forward strand.
ACTTTGTTCCAAATGATTGGTGAATATTTTTACATAGTGCTGAGGTTAATTTGGGCTTTCTGTCACTAATGATATTTGTGAATATGCCAGTCCATGATATTACTATATATATATATATACAAGGAGAAATTTATTAATAAGATTTATTTCTATATTCATTTTGAGAAATAAGTTCAACTTATTATTATTATTATTTATTCTGATCAAGGATTTTTACAAAAAAAAATTATATCAACTTTGAGAAAGAAAGTTAGTATTTTACTTTAAGCAATATATTATATTGAATAAGCTATATATATATATATATAGCATGTATTTGAGCTTTATTTAGTTTTATTTTTGGAAAAAAAATTGAAAGAGCTCAAATTAAAATATAAGTAATAGGTAATAATAGGAAATATAAAAAATTAAATTAATTTTTTTTGCTTACATACAAGGTTTTTGATATATATATACATATTTTTTTATTTCAATTAATATTACCTGAACAATGGAATTTTTTCTTTTTTGAAAATTGTGATATTAGCTTAAATTTTGTTTCTGTTTTTGAAAATAAAAGCGTTTTTGAAATATTTAATTTAGAATAAAAAAACGGGAATGAAAGTTTTTTTTTCAAAAAAAGAAGAAAGAGAAATATGCAATTGTTATTTATTTACTTATTATTCTTTCCAAATAAATAAATTATAATAAATTAAACTTTTAATAATAGAATAATATTATCATTGAAATTGAATGAAAGTAATAATGATAATTTCTTTTACTTTAATTTATATATATATATCAAATACTATTAACCGACAAATTATAAAAATCAAAAATTTAATATATTTGTTGATTTAAATGCTTTTCTAACATAAGGAATTTAAATTAATTACTCTTAAGTTATCATTTCGGCTTAATTAATTTTTGTTAAGGTATATCTGAGATAATGATCGACTCAGTTTATGATAGTAGAACATTTTGTAAATAGATAATAGGATGGTATACCTGTATTACTAGTGAACCACATAATCATTGAATATTCCCGGTATTTTTGTCAAAAATCTCTAGTTATCAATAATTTAAATCATAATAATAATAATAGTAACTCTCAAATTATGGAATATTGTTTTTAAAGGAAAGGGTAAAAAAGCTCCAAAAAATAAAAATAACATTTTTCCCTTTTTTTCTGATCAGAAGATTTATTCCTTTGATTAAATCTACACATATATATAGAATCGCAAATGTTCTTATTGAATTACTTTCAAAAAAAAGAGGAGTTTGTTTTTGAAGGATTTTTCTGTGTATCACTTTAATGAAATTTTAATTATAAATTTAAATCAAAAAAACAAAATTCTTAATCATAATACTAAAATGAAAAATTTTGATTTTTGAAAGTTTTTTTAATTAAATTAAATAAAGAATTTTCTACCAAAAATAAATAATCATTATTTTGAGAAGTCTTAGTATTTAAAAAAGGATAAAGGATATAAATAGGCTCAAATGAAAATGTCAAAATTCAAATATTGAGCATGATAGGAGAGGAAAGTGAGGTTTTTCAATGTAATTGTAATATAAAATATAACATTGTTCAATTTTTACATATAAACTCAATTACGGAAAAAATATTTATGCATTGATTTAAGTAAATCATGAAATATAAGTTTTATCTCCATATATTTATATGTAATAAGAAAAATCAAAAAATTGGTCATCTTAGTTTTTTTGGAATTCTGAATTTAATTAAAACCTGATCAAATATATAATAATAGAGATTAAATTACCAAATTCAATGTGGAAGTACCATAGGTATGAGTTGATAAATCAAAAAAATAACTAATAATTTTAATATTACAACATGGATAAATCTAATGAGAGTTCTTAACCAAAAAAAGTAATTTGAGATCTAGCTATTTGGTTATTAATGAAAATAATGATTCTCGAAATTGTGAATAAGTCTCTTAAGTTGGTCTTGAAGCTTATGTAATTCAGTTTCGTAATAGTCTGAAAATGAAAGAAAGGATTAATATTTCTGTTTTTGATGAATATTAACTTGATAAGTTTTCCTAAAATATTAGAAATCCAAAATGTCATTTGGATTTTCATTAATTGATTTGTGAATTCATCAAATAATTCTGATACTTAAACTGAAAATTCATTAATAAAGTTACTTCAGCCTCAATAAATTTTTTTTGGACGAAATTTCATATGTTCGAATTTCAGCTTGTGTCTACATTATTGAATTAAAAGTTCAATTATTTTCAAGAGGATAATTTGAATTATCAATTAATCCATCATTTTTTTATGAAGAATCATTTACTTAAAAAGCTTGATTTCGGGCTTAGATATATGAGCCAATTAAATTGAGATTTTTCTTTGTGATGGTAAAACGAACCTACTTAAATAAAAAGACTATAATATTTAAATATCTCTCAAGACATTTTTATGAAAAATCTCAATTTTTCAAACTTATCAGCATAAATTTATAAAAAATCAATCAATTTAATTAATAATATTTGAAGTTTTTCTGAAATTAATAAATTGAACATTTTCTTTGGAAGATGTAGGTATATTTTTGAATAACTAATTTTCATCAAGTATTATAAAATTCCATTTTATCCAACTTCTGGAAAACTCCTTCATTAAAGTCATTATTATCATTGATATTTTTTTTAACAAATTCTATTAAATTATTTTTTTTTCAATTTTTTAGATATATTTAATTGAATAATTAAGAAATCAATAAATTACAATTAAAATGTATCAAAATTCAATTAAATCAAAGTTTAATTCAGTTTTATGTGACTTATACATAGTAAAATTCCCATTATATAACTGAAGTCTTCAAATTTCAAACAAGTAGTTTAAGCTGCCAAGTATAAGTTTTTTAAATTAATGGAGTTGAAAATGCAATTAACCCTTGAATATTTTCATAACTAACAGTTATAATCAGATTACTGTTTGATTATGAGAGTTATAAACTCTAAAATAAAAAAAATTAAAATAGTAGAATATGATTCTCTCAAGTTATGATTTTCTGACGAAAGCATTGAAAGGAAAAAAAATGATTGATTAAATGAAAAGAAAATTTCTTTCTTTGCCAATATCTTAAAAAATAAAGAAAATTATTAGTTACGTAATATTTTATATAAAAATATGTTGACAGGGAATTAGAAAAATTAAAAACCAAACAGATTACCTCTTAAGCTGTAACTCCACTAATCTCAGCTACAAAAAGAAGAAAAATAATTTTTGTATTCTCACTACATTATTAATCTATCAACCCATTTTTCTAAGCCGGAATTAATATTTTTTCTTGAATTTCCCTATTTTGAAATTAAATTCTTTATTTCTGAAGATAATAACCATATTCTGCAAACTATTGACTTCCATGAATAATTAGAATAACTGAAATTCAGCAATTTTGCATATTAATATCTAAGCATTTTATCATTTAATGGTTTTTCACTTGAGGAGAGAATGATAAATGTTGAGAATTGGCTACAATAATCATGGATTGACTGAGAAGATAAACTAGCTAGTCTTTATAAGCTGAGAAAAATCTATTTCTTTTAAAGTGGTGCTTTTTCAATGTAAGTATTTTTATTGTCTTTTAAGGTTCTTTGTTATCATGGTTTTTTTTATGAATTATAGATTTCTCACATTATTCCTCTGACTAATTGGATTTAGTTTCAAAATCAAAAATTATATCTCCATCCTTTTTTATAGAGAGAATTTGTATTACAAACCATTTTTATTAAGCTCAAGATTATTCATATTTAATTTTTTAAAAAGTTAAAAACCATTTCTAAAGAGCTTATGAATTTGAAGAATAGAAAAATCATACCTCATCGGTGATGTGATCATGTTCAATATTTAAAAAAATACCTTCTCCCATGGTAACATATGGATATTTAATGATCAAATAAATTTCATTTGAACTGAAATTTTCTATATGGAGTTTCTCTCACAAAATATCTTAATAAATACGTTTTATTGAAATTCTGGAGTATCAAATCACAGGTTATTCAAAGTAGGATATCTTAATTTTATTTTTCATTAATTTTGAAGTATTTAGACCATTGAATTAATCCCTTTGAACTGTAGCTTAATTTATGTCAGCCTTGAGGTAGATTTTACATACTCAGATAGGCCACAAATGGGTTAACTTAATTTTAAAAATATTCCAAACTCATAATTCATATTAATACTCAAAGAATTCTTATGTCTTCAGAAACGAAAAGATGAAAGAATCTTTCTTATTAAGTAATATAATATACTTAAGGTACAATTTAGATTCCACTCAAAATTTCATGAATGGCTTATGAATATGGTGTATGAAAAAACTCATGGAATCATAATTAATAACACATAAAATAACTGTGAACATTGTTTGTTTTTTGAATTTCCACATAAAAATAATTGAATTTTGCAAAAAAAATTTTTTACATAATCAATGGTATTAGCTTTATGCAGCTTTTTGTCTTTTGTGATCACTGAATTGATAAATGAATAATTCATGTAAAGATTTGATGCACCTATACTGACTGAATATCATTATTGAGACGGAAATTAATTATTTTCATATAGTAATAGCTAAGGAGGACAAAGGAAAGTGAAGAGGGAAAGTGTATTCCAATCCTGAGGCCTATGAGGTATAGGCAGCTTCACTGAATTTATCCAGTAATTATAATTATTTCTTTATTAAACTGAAGCCTTTTCGAAATGCTTTTCCTAAGGCTAAGTCCCATTGAATCATGATAAAAAAGGAAATGAGCTGCTATTTTGACATGAAAAGGAGGTAATGACAGCCTCTGACTTGTGTAAATTCTTTTATTTTTGATTAGTATCATTATGGTTATACCAAAAAATAGTTTATTGAATACCCTTTTGAGCTAGTATACATGGATTTACCTCATGGAAGAAGACTATCATCTTACCTGAATCTTGAAGTGCATTGAAAATGAGATAAGTATTCAAAATTTGATCCAAAATAAAATACTTACAAGAAACTTCCCTGAATCTCTCAGGAGAAATAGAAAAGGGATTATCCTTAATAAAAGCTAAAAAATGAATATTAGTTCAAATTCTTATTGGAAAATTTATTTATAGTCAATTCTTGTTGATTGTCCCTGAAATAATAAGTCTTCAAAAAGATTGATATAAAATACAACCTGTGATCAAATTTACAATACAATTGTTGAGTTTGAGAAAGAACAATGATCTTCAAAATAGAAGAATATTTCAATTAGTAAATTAATTACTTCTTAGCCATAAATGGGCTAATATTCACATAAAACTACTTAATCAACTAAGATAATTTATGTGATAATACATGAGAAAATCATCAATACAAATATGATGATTTACTTATGATAAGTTTGGTTTTTATTTTATCCCTTGAACACCTCTGTAATATTTGTTTAGTCTTGAGAGGATCCTTTTGTTCATTATTTCTTAACCCTAAACACCATGAGCAAACTGGCTACACATTCCAGCAGGTGTTGCATTCAAAAATTAGCTTGAACACAGCATAGAATGAGCTTGGATCCCTCCTCTGCATTGGGTTGCAACCAGGATTAAAATTTTCATTGATGTTCCAGGTTCTTCCAATGAACTAGAATATGAAGGAATTTTTCAAGATTATTATTTTTGGATTCTATACAATACATATGTATTTCATTGTATGAGATATCCTCAGAGATTTTGATTGATGAAAAAGGATTTTTATTCTATTTTCATCTTTATGCAGATATTGCATGCTATAATAATTCTAACCTAGATATATATTCTGATCTTAAAATTTTCATTTGTCTTTTGAAGGCCTTCATAAATAAAATTCAGTTCCAAAAATAAGTGAAACCTTTATTTTATTGAAATAGATTACTATTTTTGACATATAGTAATATGAAGTTACATTTTTCCTTTAAAATGTGTCCTGGAAAAAACCCTACTATGTATTAAACTCTCATTTTAAAGAAAAAAATAATTTTCCTTTTCTATATGATCAGTTTTCTTAAGATTAAAAATAAATGAATTGAAGACTTCAAACATTTTTCATGAATGGAATTCTTAAGAAAGAAAAAAGTACAAACAATACAAAAGATCTCATTCATTTTTAAGGATCTTCTCAATACTGTTATTATTATGATTTTTATTTCATTTCCTTATTTCTGTTATCATTAATAAATTTTTCTTATGAGGAAATCCAACAACTCTCTTTTTTAAACAGGAAAAATTTCTTAATTTGACTCTTTTGAACTTCTTTTTATTGAAAAAATAAGTAGTGGGGTCTATAAGGTAAATCCTGCGACTGTAAAAGGATTAAAAATTCTGCTTGATATCAAAAATGCAGGATCAAAGGCAGAATAATTGTAAAAATGTTAATCAATTTCGATGCAGGAGGCACTAAAGAGCCCACTACTGTAAAACTGTTGACAATTTTCAACAATTTTACGGTAGCAGGTGTTACAGGTATGCTACTGTAATCCTCAGCACCAAAGTATAAAATGAAAATCTAAGAAAATGCAAAAATTTGGAAAGTTGTAAAGAATAGAAAGAACTCAGACAACCCCAAAAATTTCATGAAAAATTGATAATAAAAATTTAAAAATTGAACTGCAATAAATACAAAAAAAAATTACATTAGAAACAGAAGAGTTCTTCTAGTGATTCTATTAGAAAAAAATAAAAAAATTATTTCAATTAAATTCATATAAGAATAAAGCTCATTTGCCATAGTTGTTTTTCATCGTTCATTGTTTGAGGGCAATTTATCGTCTGAATTCAACTTTTCAAGAAAAAAGTGTTTTGATTCTATTTTTGGGTTTTTTGATTTTAAATTTTACTTTTAGAAATAAAGAGAGGAAATATTAAGTTTAGAACAAAAAATGGAGTTAGGAATGATAAGTCATTCATAAATTCAATTACCCAATTATCATATTAATTTGAATTTTCAATATCATGTTTGATCTTAAGAGATGAAGACCAAATGATTGAATATCTCAGAAATATCTGATTATACCTCCTATAGTATTAAGTAAAATAGTATTCCAGAAACTTTATCTCACTGTGAGTCTGTTTAAATCAAGTCAAGTCTCAAATGAAGAGATTTATGATTATTATTCAAATCTTCAAACCAATTTCCTTATTTTGAGAGATCAACTTTGCAAATTTTGATTGTATTTACCTTTACACAAGCTAATGATTAATAAATTACATGGATGATAAATTAAGTGTATGAGAATAATTTGTATTGTGAGTTTTGATATTTTCTATAGAGAAATGTTAACAAAGTACTATACAAAACTATTCAAAATCTGATTAAATACCTTGTGAAATGCTCAAACATTAAATAGATAAATTTGGGATGTAATTTTTACTATCTTCTCAAGCTAGCTGGATATTGCGCTTAAGCAATGCTTGCATCACCTCAATCTTCCTTCTGCAAAATTTCAAGCTTATTTATCTAGTGCCTCACTTGAAAAATATCAATTTAATGAATCTTATGGGCTATTAATAAACATAAATACCAGTAAACAAAACATGGAACCCTGATTTTATTTTATTTTGAAAAAAGGAAAAGAAGATGAATATATAATTCTACTTACTTCACTTTAGAAATTACTTATGGGTACAGCTTTACTATTTCTCTTAGGTTTAATAGATTTCTCATCAGAAATCAATTTATATAGAGCTCTAATATTCTTGTTGAAAAGCACTCAAGAGATAGATTTGGTAATATAAAATATTTATCCCAATCAGTTAATTTTAAAGTAACATGAAGATAAACTATATAAAAAACTTAGATCATTTTTTTTACTTATTCAAAAAAAGTATTTTTAAGCTATTTGGAACTTCTACCCAATATTCATATATTATTCAAAATGATTTTTGATAAGAGTTTACAGAGTTTCCATTCATAAATTTAAGAAGAATTTAACTTAGAGAACTTCGAGATTTTATTTCTCAATTCTTTTTATTGATTTTATTTTTTAACTGTTGTCAATTGGAGAAATTGAATAATTACGCTTAAAGAATTAGGTCTAAAAAACCATTTTAATAGAACCAAACTCTTTATTTATTAGCAAATGGACAACTCTCCATACATTTCAATTATTGAAAATATATCAAGCCTGCATAAGAAGAAAAGAAAAGGAATGCCCATGAAATATAAAAAGTATAATTAAAAGATAAGAAAAATATAAAATGAGTTTGATGGCATATTTTAAAATAAAAAATGATCAAAATTAAGCTTAAACATATCAATAAGCTAAGTTCAGCTTCACTTCACTTTAGCACATATAATTTAATTGGATTAAGTTAAGGTATATAAATATTAGGAGCTTGAGCTATATCATATCTCTTGATATGGAATCTCCCCTGAATTTATCCAAATGATAGCTCAATTAATCAACAAATATTAAAAGATTATATTTGATTTTGAGAGGTTACAATATGAGCTACATAAAGATTATGAGCTGTAAAGAATTGATTTCTAAACAGAGCTATACCAACTGATAGATAAATTTTTATTAAAAAAAAAATTTTACTTTACATAAATACAAAAAAGCTGACTTTTAGAGGAAAATTAAATAAACTATTCTATGTGTATCCCATGGCTCTTTCCTTAAAGGAAAAATTATCCTAAATTTAAGCCTTGGGATGGACTAATGCAGATATTTCCCAAAAATAATACAAGGGAAAGATATTTTGCTCAAAATTATCACATACTCTGGTTATACATGAAGAACTCCCTCTACAGAGTTTTTCAGGATAAAATACTGGAAATATCTCCTAAATGTGAAAATTATTTTCAAGATCCCTCCTTGAAATATATGTTGTGTCATTAATATTGATGTTATTTTTAAAGTTTTAAATAAGTAATCTTACTATAATAAGAGAAGGGAAATAGGTGTATTATTTTCCACTCAATACAGAATTCGATGAGACACAGAAATTACATTTTAGGGTTGCTTTGATCTCATATCTATATTCTCAGGAAATACTAAAGTACTCAAGACTTTTTCTAATCAATTGAAAATCTCAAAATAAAGTGTTTCCAGTGTTAATATTCCTTAGCCATAATTTTCTGTAATTGAGTTGTTTAAGCTTAAATATTTATGTAAATTTTTATAGGACAGACCATAAAGGTTGGATATCTTGTTAATGAAATGATATCAATAAATAAATAAATGAAAATTCATAAGGAACTAAAGTAATACTTTGAAATGTGTTTTTTATTCACTGAGATTTGACTAACATGACCAAACGATAATAGTCAGGAAACTCAATTAAGTTTTTGTGGCTTGCAATTCTTCCAAAAATTCTATTTTGAAATTCAATCTCTGTCCTAGTTCCCACATGTATCCAATTTATCTCCCATGTCAAATTAAAAATGCAACATCTTCTGTCAGGTGTAGCCACTTTTCTCATGGTGAAAAAGGTTGATATCCACACGAAATCACCTAATTAATCAATTAAAATAATCTTATGTGATAAAAAATGATTCTCTCATAAATATAAATTAGATTATTTATTTGTAATAGATTCTTTCTTTTGATCCCTTCAAAACTTGGTGATCTGTTTGAAGGCTTAAAAGAATCCTTTTTTTGCTGTTTTCCGCAATAGTTCTAATTATAATTAAGTAAAACCATCATATATTTGATAAAATATTATATATGATCTAAAAAACATTATTCTGAATTTCAAATTATTCAAAAATTGAAAATATTCCTGGAATCAAGTGATAATACCATATCCAATGGTTTCCTAACTAAAACCGCCGTAATTTTGAGCTTGTAGCCACTTTTCCTTCTTTAAATACACAAATAATCTATCAAAGGATCCTCTCAATATTGTTTTCACAGTTTTTTTTGAAGTATTGGTGAGTATTTTATTCAGTTAGTGAAGACTTATCTCCAATTTAGATATTCCTGATTGATAAGTCACTATAATCACTATTGGAAAGTATAATTATAAATTGATATAATTCTATATTATTTCAATAAAAAGTGTTGTTATGATATAGCTCTTTCAATTTCACAGCCATTTGAATAGGCCCCATGGATGCAATTTCAGAAATCTTTAGCCATAATCATCTAGTTTTCAATTGGCCATCATTACAAATTATGGCCCCTTGAGTGATTTTGGCTCCAGGCATCAATAATGACTTCACTGGACCTTTCGGACTTCCAACTAAAACAATGAGCTATAGGCCAAACCATCAATCCAGGCTATTATGGGCCATTTGTCCCAAATGGAAATCTTAGTCAATTTGGGGCCCCTGGGCTTTCTATGGCCTGTGAGCTGTGGTATGTAGGCCATTTGGGTTATTCTGGCCCCTTTCAGTCAAAATAAACTGTGTCCAAAGAGGGCCAATGTGGTCCATAAAACTACCAATATGGGATTCAACCATGCTTTGCCCAAGGAACCACATATAACCACAACCCTCAAAAAATGGCCAAGGACCTCAAATTGGCAAGCTACCGCAATGGACCCCAAAAATGAACTGGTGGCCCCAGGCAATCACCCAAGGGACACCAAGAGCCAAATATGTCCCATACCTCAAAATGGCCAAAGCACCCTTCAAGGGCTTTTCACTACCAATCATTCCAACATTCACAAATGCCATATATAGTTTTATACACCATTATTCTTCATTTCTCTTCAGAAACTCAATTTTGAGGCTTTGAAGACACAATTAATTCATCTGAAATACTTCACTATTCCTCAAGGCAGTTCCAAGGGGATGGTTCATTGATTTAAAGTATTTTTTCAATGGTAAAAGTTAGTAGACCTTTATGAAAACTATCAAATATGACCAAGAACCTTTTCCCATCAGGTATTGGTAGCTTTCTTTATGTATTGTTACCCAAAATTAATACTGTCAAGGGGTCCTTAAAAATATATTCAATCGGAAGTTCTAAAATAGGCTTTCAAGTGTCAAAGCTTGTAATGTAAGGTGTAGATATGAAGCTTTTATTAAATATCAAGTACTTTTCCTGTCCTCAAAATGTGTATAAGGTAAAATTCCATTAAGAAAAAGTAATATTTAAGATTTTTGAGAGAAAAAATGTATAATTTATGTTTTTTATATTTATTAGTATAAAACAATAAGAATTTATGCAAAAATAGTCTACAAGAGATATTTAAGGCTACAAAAGAAATTTCTTCAAGAGCAGCTTCAATTGGAATTAATTGAGAAGAGCTGTGAGCCTTTGAGATATGACCACATACCCAATAAGGTCACAAAAAAGATTAAGAATAATTATACCTTTAATATAATTATACTAAAATTACTTAGAATAATTATACATTAAAATTAATTACTTAAATATACAAAAAATACCATAAATTGGTACAAAAATTGGTTTAACTTAAAAACCAATGAATCAACATGTAAAATAAATTATACCATTGGATTCCTCATGAAAAAATACACATATACCATTTTTATGGCATATCTGTAAAATCAATATTTAATGAATTATAAGGTATAATACCTTATAAAAACCATAAAATCCTATTTATCTCAGAAACCAATGAGGCAACATGTGAAATAAATTGTACCAGTGGATTCCCCACGAAAATCCACACATAAAACAATTAATAAGCTAATTCTCAAAGTCAATACTTAAGGAATTATCCTGAATATATGCACTTTTTTGGTCAACGCATATATTCAAGGATCATAGCTAATATCTTCTAAACTATACATGATATAATGATGAACCAAAAATAAAGTTACCACGTAATTACTGTAAGAACACAGATATGAACTTTATTTTACAAATTATAAACAAGGTTAAAACCTATGATGAAATATTGATAAAAATCAACAGAGCTGTTGACCACTTTGTTGTGAAAGTGGTCCAAACTTAAAAAGAAGTATACAGTTGGATTCTACTAGTTCATTCGTGAAGAATGATGTAATTTTTATTATTAAATTCAGGGTATAACCCCCTGAAATCAAGGTTTGAAGTTTAAAATATTGAATTTCAACAGAAAAGATGAGTTACAAGAAAAATCATCAAAATTAGAGTTTTGATGATGTAATGATAAGCTCTTGGCAGCATAATAAGTTTATGCCAGGATATCAGAATTCACTCTCTGAATTGCTGTAGCGTGTAAATCTTAAAAGTTATTGAAGATCAAAGTTTGAGCTTAAATTGAGCAGTTATGATCACCTACTGTAACCTTAAATTAAGTTTAACAGTCATAAGAGTGATAAAATTGGTGAATACTATTAGTTTATGATTAAAACTAATAAAATCCACGAAATTTGGGGTTCTGCCAAGCCTCTGATGTCATCAAACTTAAAGTTATAGTGATAACTTTAAATAATGGTGTAATAATGATGTAATCACCCTCAAACCTTAAAGTATTGATCAATTCCAGTGGATATGATCAGTACACGTCTACTAGAAGCCTGTTGGACTATAGGAGGGAGGTATTTACTATAAATAGAGCTCTCTTTACTCTATTTTCCCCCCAGACGCATCAAAAACATTAAATCAATTAAATAAAAGGTAATTTCTTTATTCTTTATATATAAAACTCTTATATTATTAAAGACCAAAGACCATCTTATTATTAATCACCACTTTTACGTGATTAAATCAATTCTTTAATTGTTTTTGTTATAAATCTCTCTATAAACTCATTTCCACGTAAAATCAAGAATTTTAGTAAAATTTCTTTATTTTTATTGTAAATACAATTTGAAAAAGTTGTATTATATTCTTTTGGCGTAAAATATCTCAAAATTATTATCTTAAGTGTTAAAAGTCGGTTATTTCATCTTATTATAATAATTTCTCTCTTATTATTACTCTTAATAATTCTTATTTAATATAAATAGTATTTATATTAATATATAACTTTAATATTGGTAATATTATTGTTATTAATTGTTTTTTATTTATAAAAAACAATTTTTTACGCCTTTATTATTTGTTGGTAACAATAATAAAGAGCTTTATAATATATTAATTATCTTATATTAATATATTATTTTCAATATTATAATTTTATATAATATTAATTATATTATTATATTTATTTAATAATATAATATTTTTACGCCATAATAATAATATTTCTTTATTATTATTATTATTTTAATCTTATTAATTTCAATTATAAGGACATTCAGAGTACAATAAGTAATAAATTAGTAATTTTTACTTATTGTTTCATAGTCAAACCTTACAAGAGCACTTCAAGAAATTAATATAAGAAAAAAGTCTTTAAAAATATCATTAAAGATAAAACGCACCAAAAAGTGGCCAGAGTGAATTTGGAAACAAAGTGACAGAGTTGATAGTGATTAAAGATGCTTAAATGCACTTTTTGGGTGGTTCAAGGGTAAAAATGACTATAAGAGTTACATAATATGATTATAATGATCCTTTCACATGGTTAAAAGGTCCAAAATGATATTAAAAGGGTGGTTGGAACATTTTATTGATTGGTTTAACAGTGTCTAAACTAATTATAAAAGGAAAAGACTCTAACATGAAGAGAAAAGTGGGGCTTAGAAGACATTGTTTCATAACAACCAATTTTCTTACTACAAAAGTGAAGTTTACTCTTTTCAGTTGTGACAAAAACTCTGAAAACAGAAAAGTCAATTATGGCATCATTGAGCCTTGTTTTGGACCAAAAATGGCTGGTTTTAGCCATTTCAGACCCTTAAATCAGCCATTGCTATGGTAATAACTGGTTTAAAGCCTTCAGAAAACTTCAGAATGTATTTAAGAGATTTCAAAACCAGTTAAAACTGTTTTTCCTAAAAAAACTTTCAACTTAAGGGTAGGTTTACCCTTTTGGAAACAGTTAAAACTGACCTGGTTGGTATCAAACCCTCATCATCAATTGAGTCACAGACCTTGTTACTCAAATCCAGGCAAAAAGTGATGAACTTTTGGGTGAATTTTGACAACCCACACATGTAAGCAAGGAATTTGGGGGAGTCTGGCACCCTTGGAGCCAAGTTTCCTTTTCTGCCTCAGAATTAATGCTTCCAATTTATTCTCTCTTCAATTCCTCATCATGTATTATACTTGTAATTTACATATGTAATTAAATTGAGTTTTCATAGTACACAACTGTAATAATTGATACCTTGTATGTAAATCAAAGCTCACTTATGTAATACATGCCCACATTTTGACATTTCAATTGAAAAGACTTCAATTCCCCATAAGCTCTAAGCTACACATCACACCTCAATTTTAACACAAAAATCAATGGTTAACACCACATGTGGTGTGAGTTAAATTAAGGTTTTGAGTATTTTGAATTTTTATACAGAAAATACTAAGAGCTTAATTTAAGCTTATTTAGCATTGAGTTACAGAAATTTCACCCTGAGGTGACCCCACCTTATTTTTGATGGAGAATCCTATGGTGGAATAATTTTCATAAGTTTATTTATTGGATAGAATGTTATAATAAATTTTGTTCAACTTTTTTCCAAAAACATTTGAATTCTGATATTTTTGTTGAAAATATATTTTTACTTCATTTTTCAAGTAAAAATGTGTTTTCACAATTTTAAATTTCAATGTAATTTTAATTTTGAATTATAATTAAAATTTAAATTTTATATATAAATTTTATATTTGTATTTTAATATTTGTTTTTATGATATAAATAAATTCATTTATTCATAATTATAACATGATTTGTTATTTGTAGTATTTTGGGTATATAAGAATATCTCTAAGGCTCACATATAAGGTTTGTCTATGAAATCTTGATAATAGTAACAAATATCAAGAGTACAATGACTGTCCTCAGCAGAAAATATAATTTGATTAAGTATTATAGCTACAAATCAATATAATTATTAAGAATAATCATATAAAAAAGAGTTTAATTATTATTAGACAATTTAACATTAAAAAATATCTTAATAATTATAATAAATTATAATTATTCTATTATTATGTAGTCACTGACAGCTATAATAATAATAATGTATAAAGCTCTTAATGAGACAATGTTACATGGAAAATACTAATATTTGACCACTTATATATAATATAAATATTATATATAAAGGAAATATCACACACACTATGTAGAGATAAATCTTGTAGAAAAACTCTATATAAAAAAACTAATACTAGATAAAAAATATAGAATTCTAGAGAAAGCATACTTAGAATATTTATTTAATAAAACAAGTCAAAAAACAACAGTTATTATATTGAATACTGTTTATAAGTAAAAGACATGCCAGAAATCAATATTTCAAAAGATAAAATAGCTTTTTATGATAGGAAAATAAGATTTAATAGTTTTCAGAGGAATTTTTGGATTTTAAAATATATTTAAGACAATAGCTTTATATAATAGAATTTATTATTGGTGATTACAGAAATAATGTAGCTTCTATCATTTCAATTTTTAACTTAAGATTATTAAAGAATTAAATACTTAAGAAATAGCTTAATAATAAGATTTTATATTTAATAAAACTTTTCCTGTTTAAATTTCCAATGTGATTGGAATGATAATTGGCTCTTGGGTAAAACAGTGATGTAAAGGCTCCTTTTACGCCTGCAGAGAAGCTCTCATGATTAATAATGGATATAGAGGGCCTTCTCAGGTAAAATCTGAAAAACCATGTTAAAAATGAAGTTCTTAACTTAAGGTAACTTATTTTTAATTCTAATTTAAAGTTACCAATGTTGTTCTTAACTCCAAGTAACTTTAATCCTCTTTTGGATTAATTTTTTAAATTTTAAATATAAAATAAGTTTATTTATATTAAAGTTCATCACATGAAAAACTTAAAATCAAATTTCCAAAAAGAAAGCTCTCAAAATGAATTGTTCATTAATTTTTAAAAAAATCTTAATTTTCTTTAAGAATAAATAAAAAAGTTAATTTCAACCATAATTAAAAACTAAGCCTGATTATAAAATATACTCAAAATTAACATATACATAGAAAGAATGGATCTGTAATCTGTGTAAAATTTACAAAAAAATCCATTAAGAATTGAATTTCAAATGAATTTTTGAATTTATTTCAATTTTTTCAATGTAAAATAGAAATACACACCAAACCTTAACTTTTGATAAGGCTTTAACACTTATAAATTCAAAGTTTTAAGCTTATTTAAGCCTTTAAAGTTCTTAGAAACTTGATTCCAAGCTTTCATATTAGAATTTACCCTTTGGAAGCTTGAAATTTCTCTCCAAATTGGGATAAAACTATTTTAAACTTTAAGGTTGGATCAAATTCTAATTTTCAAGTTTGAATAAGGTTGAAAATACTCCAATACAGGTTTAAAACCTTAATTGAATCCTTTCATATCCCAAAATTTGGGTTCCCCAGATTTATTTTTTATTTTTCCTTTGTACCAACCTTTTTGGGTATTTTGCCCTTTTCTTTCTTTAAAGACATACTATGGCCTTAAACCCTTTTAAATTGAGCTCATGCAGGATTTAAATTCTGAATGGAAAATACTTAGCCAATTAGTAAATATGCACAACAACTCAATTTCACTAAAATTTTGGTAAGCTTGAATAAAACTTATACAGCTTTAAATTTAAGCTCATTTAAGCTCAAATTCAACAATTTTAAAAAATGTTAAAAAATTTGCAATTGAAATGAGAGATTCAGAAATCTTCTAATAACATAATAAATATCTATTTTTGGGTATTACACCCTATGGGTCTACCCTGGGTTAGTTTTGGTGTAGAGTTGGAAAATGACATAATATTTATAACTCTGTTTATCAAAAAAAATTATCCTTATTTGTTGTTATTTTTTGTTTTGAATTGAATTTAAAGTCCTGTTCAATACTCAATCAACTGTATAAAAATTCATTTTTGGCCTTATGGATATGTGATATGTATCTCACAATCTCACAGAGCTGCATCAATCCACCTTGGAAAACCCATTAATCAAAAATATATATTCCCATAAAACACTGTTTTTAAGCCACAGAACCTGGGAATATTATTCATCCCACTTGATTTCCCAATTTTTCAACGTGTATTTTCCCTAAAGAAGTCAATAAAGCTTCATGGTTTCATCCTGAAGGATTAAAGATTGAAAACTTTCACATCCAAGCCTCCTTTCTGGCCCTGGAGGCTTTTACCCCCAGTTAATTCATATACTAAGATTTAATCTTATATATATTTTCCTTCATATTCATAGTAAATACTGATGTTATTAATTCAGTCATTTGCACACCTTCTTTTCCTTTTCACTGAATTTTGGTGGTCATATCATTTACTAGCTCCTTTTTTCCCTCGGGAAGGCTAAATTAATGATTAAGGACTTATTTGGCTTGATCTTTGCTATTGGACTTTCTTATCCAAATCTAATCTTGTACTTACATTTTCTTATCAAAAGAATTTCTTAATTTTGTTATATTCCTTAATTCTTTTTGATTTTTCCAAGTGAGCTCTCTTATTTCTGAGTGCAAGTAAGCGATTGTTTTCCCCAAGAGCCCCTGTGGCATGAAAATGAATTCAGTAGACAGTTAATTCTTAATTTTACATTTATTATAGTATAAATAAGTATAAGGAATAATTCAGAAATTATTTATCTATTTTTGGCCATAATAATTTTTAGTTATATTTCTCATAAGAACAGTTATAGTACTGCTGCATAATAATATCAATATAATAAGTATGTTAATATAAAACAATTAAAATTAATGAATTGGAATCTTAATTTCATGATAATCTTGATTAAATCCCTTTATTCCTCTTTATTCCATACAAAATTTGTCTTTTTTTGTTGCTTACTGATTCTTTCAAGCCAATGGGTGTGCTATTTTTCAAATTTGGCTAGCTTTAGGATAGATCCTGTTGCAAATTATCCTTTGTATATCTTAGCTTTTTGTTTCTGATTTCCTTTGTAATTTAATATATATTACTCTTGTATCCAATCATTGTGTTTCAAATTGAAGATTTGGATGTGACTTCATTTTCAATTCGTACTTGATTTATTATATAAATAGCCAATATCATAAAAATTAATGGCTTCAACTTTTCTAAAATTTTTCTTTTTCTTCTATATTGGTTATGTTTTGAAAAATATTAGCTTATTTATAATTGGTTGTGAGAAAATTCCCTTAAACTAATCTATAAAATTGATGCTGACAAAATTAAACAATAATAATTTAAAACTTGATCCAAACATTTACTTGAATATAATTAAATAAAAAGAGAAAATACTTAGAGTCAAACATCTGAAAATATTAAGAGAAAAAAAATAAATGAGTTCTAAAAGACCTTTCTTAAGACCTTGACCTTAAAAAGTACCTAAAATCTTTATTATATGTATATAGCTTCATCAATAAATGAATAAATAAATTCTCATCTTTTCTATAAATAATTGATAAAAAGGTGAATTTTTAATGTAATCTTTCTTTTAATTTTTTGTATCATATTTTATATAAATAAGTATTAATATTCAGCCCATATATTTAATTTTTAAGTTTTTCTTACAGAATTCTATTAAATAGTAAGATATACATATTTGAGACATAAGGTGAGTTTGGAAAAGGTGTAAAGGAGAATTATGAAGTGATTAAGTAATTTCATCTAACCTATAGAAAGAATCTTATTTTGTTATTTTAAATTGAACTCTCTACCAAATTAAAAACACTTACTGACCATTTGTAAACTGTAACTTTCCTTTTTTCCAAATAAAAACAATCATTACAAATAAGTAAGATGACTTTACTATCTAAGTATCTCAGAGAAACAAGCTGATAAGATAAAGGATTTCTCAATTAACCTTATTTTCTGCCTTTATTTTTTAAAACTAGTCATTATTCACTTGAAATCTAGAATATTTAAGCCCCCTTCCCATTTTATTTGTCTTCCAAACATGCAGTACTTGAAAAAAACTTCAAAAAATCAAAAACCGGTGATATCAAAGCTTTAAGATTTTGATATTAAGAGTAATAAGAATCATGATTTTTCAATTTTTAATATAGATATTTATCAATTCCTTGATTTGAAAAACTATGATAACTAAAAACCTTCTTTTTTTTAGGTTTTTCCATAAAAGTTCAAGAATATTATCAAAAAGTGAAAAAAAATAAAAAATATTATCAAAGAAATAGTGTATATCAGGGTAATTAAGAAGTAAGTTAATTTTTTTTTCTTTTTTTTGCAAAGTATAATGAATGAAATGAAGTGAGATGTTGTATTTTTCAGATTAACTGTTAATAGTAAATAAGGGAATTAAGCTCATATCATTTTCCTTATTATTTATAAACAAAATATTATTTTCCATTGAAGATGTTCATTTCATTAATTGAAACATTTTAATAGTTCTAGCGATCAATAGTTAAAGATTATTTGCAATAATTTCTTGCATCATGTCATCTTTTTTTTGATATTACATATCAAAATATCAAAGGGAAATTTTCCATTATGAGAAATAGTATTATATTTTGCATTATCATAATTAAGAACATTTAATTCTTAATTTATCATAAAAATATGTAATCAAAAAGGAAAAAAACTCATATTCTATATGGATGAGAAATAAAATTAATGATGCAAAGAAGGAATAAAACACATAATTGAATCAGACTTGAGGTGAATTAGGAGGAAATATTTTGAGTAACATTCAATTAGTGAGATTTTAAATATAAAAAGTAATCTTCATATTTAGTGGGCACTTGATAAACTCTATATAGCTTATAAAAGTCATAAGCTGTGATATTAGTTTAACAAAGAAACACATTAGATATTGAATTATTATTGACAATTTTTGGTCTGAAGGTGTTAATGCCTTATTGACCCATATAATAATTCTTTTTTTTATTTATGAAAGATAACTACCCAACTGAAATTTTCAAAAAGAAATAGTTCTTGCATTTCTTATATAAGAAATGGGAGTATGAATAAATGATTGAAAGAATTTTAAGCTTCTGTCATCATAATTATTTATGGATTAAAAATAAAGTCAATTCAAAATTCAAAATAGGACTATTTGTATTGTGTTTGGTTGATGGTGAAAATAGTATTTATATATTACTAATTTAAAAATATTTGATATTAATTCATCATTATAGTTTGAATAGACTTATACCACTTATTTGAATTCTCATAAATATGATATTTTGATTGTGGTTAAAAATGCATAGTGGTTTTCTCTAAGGTCAAAATTGTATCTTATTTGTTTCCAAGTTGAAATATTGAATAATTATCTTACGGTGGTGATGAACTTAATTATAATGAGTTTTGAAATGGATAATCATATTTCATTTTTTCACCAATCAAGGATCAATGATGAAGAATTCAGTAATTCTATTTTTGTAAGATGTGACTATGAAACTTATGATAATATTACTATTAATCAACAGTACTATGTCTGTTCTTATGAAATATAATAATAAATATTATTATAACCACAATTAAATAATTATAAAATTATTTCTTTCACGTGTTAAACACTACTAGTGATTTTAACAGTGAGCAAGTAATTGTCTACAAGAATCAATTACAAGAAGATTTTAATAATAAAACTTCTTTTATTAAAATAATAAAATTAGTTTAATATATAATTATCTTTTTCAAGAATAATTATAATGGTAATTCTTGAAGAAAAATGATTTTAGAGAAAAACTTTAAGAATTATAAATAAATCACTCACTAATGTTCCAAAGAGCTTTTTGAAAGATAAGATAGAGAGATTTGACGTAGAATTGTGGATTTAAAGGATCAAAATGTATTTATAACAGTATTACAACAATATATAGTTGGATTCTATGATTTCACGTCTTTCTGATTGATTTTGAAAGATTTAAAACACTTAATAATAGCTTTGCTAATACTTACTTGTTGGTAATAATGGTTTTAAATGAATAATAAGATGATGATGTGGAAAAAACAGCAAGAGGAGGCCTCTTTTAAGTCAACAACAGCTCACAGAGGCATTCCATGGAGCAAACTGAAAAAACAGGGAGTGAGAAAACAATAAACCTTTTTGGATTATTGATTGCATCATCTGTTGTCACGTAAGATTATCATAATTACTTAATTGATGTTTTACGTGACTACCAACCCCAATATGGTTAAGAATAAAAGGAGTAACATCTGTAAATCTTCTTTTATTCCAAAATAATCATTTATTTCTCAAAGTTATCAATGTTATTTCCAATTTCATCACAGGTTGTAATTACTGTGAATTTTTGAAGATTCAGTGTTTCTCGTAGAATGGCCAAAAATGGACTGTAAGTAAACCTTTTAATTTTACTAGTAAAACCATAATTCTTTTTGGTTATATCATAGATGATACAGCTCTCTATTAGTCCTGAAAGGTTCAGAAATATTCATTGAGAATTGTATTTTTAATGAATTTTTGAAGTTTTTACCTCATTTCTATGTAGAATTGCAAATATCAGTGTTTCACTGGTTGCTATGAGGTAATTCAATGGATACAAGTCCAAAAAGGGTATTAATTACTCTTTTGGGGTTTATCCATGGAAAATAATCAAGAATTGACATGGTTACAGGAGTCTAAGTAGCTCTTTACCTCCTTGGCATGTCAAAATAGCAGGTTATTTGCTATTTTCTTAAGATTTACAGTAGTTGTGACATGGTAACCAAGTTCCCAAAAGGTTTTAGTTTACCAATTAGGCTAAGATCAGCCATGGATCCAAGCTTTGGAGCTGTCCACGCCTCTGAGGCCTCAGAAGTTGGGTACCCTGGCTCTCTTTGATGTCTTTTGTCCCCCTTGCTTATTTTTCACGTCAAAATAGAAATTTAAGCTTCAAGTGAGATGTCCACTATGGGTGTACCAAAAGTCCATATAGGAATACCATGATATTAAGTGCTCAAAACATGCATAACACTATTCTTAGTGTATATGTAACATGGGATTTCTCACATTCCGATTATTGTGGCGTGAAATTAAGAAAAACAAAAATTTTCATGGATCTTTTATGTGGTATTGATGATGTGGTATTGAAGTATTTTCCATTTTACCACCTCAAAGAGTTAATTTCAGCTTATTCACTCTATGGAGCTACCCTAGGTGAATTTTTGTGTAGAATCCAAATCTGGCCTTGAATCCATGGATTTACCTACTCAATAAAAAGTTATTCATCTTTTCTGAAATCAAAAATGATGAATTTTGGATATATGCATGAGTTATGAGTTATGTATAATTCAAAATTTATTTTTAAGATAATTGTGACCTATTTGGGTATGTAAAATATACCTCAAGGCTCACATTCCCTCCCACCAAAAAATAAAATTGTACTACAATTTTATCAATGGTAGAAATAATAAAAAGCCCCAAAGGGGGGTTAATGTCCACTGTCCAACCTCTTTACATCACTCAGATCAAGCAATTTAAAGCACATTTATATACATATTCAGGCTTGTGGCCTTCTTTCATGTCTAAATCTTCTCAAGAGTTTATCTGAGTCAGGTATATCTGATTCTGCCAGCCATTCATCTTCATGTACTGGATTTCTATATCTGACAAGATATTCTCTTTGATTTTTACCCCTAAGTCTCCTTTCTTTAATGAATTTCTTTATCTTTTTGTCTTTATTCTGTTTCACTGGTGGGACAGTCAAAGGAGTCGAGTTCCTTAGAGGAAACAATTCTTTATCAGATGGTTGATAAGGTTTTATCAAGCTGACTGGAAAAGTGGGGTGTTTATTTTCCAATTCACCACTCAATTCCACTTGAACTGCATTGGTTCCATGTAAGGCAACAATTGCAAAAGGTCCTACATAAGAATCTTTAAGTTTCTTTGGGCCTTTTATATTATTAAAATTCAAGGTTGAAACTAGAACTAAGTCCCCTACTTTGAAGTCTGATACTTTATGACTCTTGTCCCACTTCTGTTTTGCATAATCAAAAGCATCATTCATACTTTGTTTTGCATGATGTTTCACTTTATCAAGCATTATCTTGAAGCCGGAAGCTGTAGGATGAATTTCAATCAAGTCTTTCCTCAGTGTGTCTGCTGGGAGTCTTGGATTCCATCCTTTTTCTAACATAGCAGGAGTTTGTCCTGTGGACAAATGGACTGATGTTTTGTATGTCAATTCTAATGCAGGTATCAGAGTGCACCAGTCATGGGTAAAGCCATCTGAGTCTTTGAATTCTAACCCATAAGCACAAAACTTCCTGATCATGTCTTCTAAAGTTTGAATCATCCTCTCTGCTAGCCCATCTGTCTGAGGGTGATATGCTGTAGAGAATGATAACTTAGTCCCAAACAATCTATGAAGATTGGTCCAAAGTGCAGATGTGAACTTGGGATATCTGTCACTTATGATATTCTTAAATAATTCTGGATGAGAAATAACTCTACTCCATAGAAGAAGAGCTGTGTCCATAGCAGTGTCATCTTTGTGACATGGTAAGAATATGGGAGTCTTTCTATATCTGTCTACAATTACTAAAAAATCATTATAACTTTTGTCACCACTTGGAAGAAGTGCTGTAACCTAATCCATGTGAAAAACTTCCCAAGGGGATTTTGTTTCTTGAATATGGATCATAAGTCCAAATTTCTTGGCTGTAGTTCTGTTTGCGTTTTGGCATCTGTCACAGGTATGGCAATATTCAATGGTTTCTTTTCTCCAAGATGGCCACCATGCACAGTTCTTCACTTTTTCAAGTGTTCTTTCCTCTGACAGGTGTCCAGAGTAGATGTTATCATGGCATTCATGGAGAATTGTATTGATAAGCAATCTGCTGCATAGTGTCATCACACAAGAGTGTTTGGTTCTGTGGTAGATAATCCCATCAAATAAGTGAAATCTTCCTTCAGAATAGGAATTTTTCCAAACTTCATCTAGTGCATTGACCAAAGATGTATCTTTGAAGTCTTTATCTAATAAAGAAGTCAAGATATGGCAATTCTTGTCTTGCTTATAAGATTTCCTGAACTCTTCAAAGAATTCAGTCCCAATATCAGTTATGTTAATCCCTTCAATTGGAATTATAGGTTCAGCTTCCAAAGGTACATAAGCTGGGTTATCAGGAGTGTTGGCTAATGCCCACCTGCTAAGTCCATCATCATTCTTGTGAATGTTTCCTGCTTTGTGGACTATAGTCATGTTTCCTCTATATTCCTGAATGGCTATTTGCCATCTCAACATGTGTCTGTTGGGAGTTTTCATGTTAAGAAGTGATTTTACTGCATTACAGTCAGTTATCACTTCAAAAACACTGCCATCAAGATAATAGTGTAATTTCTCAAGTGCCCATACCAAACATAAGCACTCCATTTGGCTTGCACCATATCTGGGTTCTGTTGGTTTGATTTGCCTTGAGATGTAACAAACTGGTCCTTCTGTAGGTTTGTCATCAATAATTTGGACTTGATGTAGGGCTGCCCCTAATCCATCTCCACATGCATCAATGTACAATTTGAAAGGAATGTTCCAGTCAGTCATGAGGAGTAAAGGTGCTTCTGTAAGAGCTCTCCTTATCTTCTCATAAGCTTTAATTCTCTCCTGTGTCATCTCAAATACAGTCTGTTGATCACAGATTCTATAAAGTGACTTGGCTAGAATTGCAAAGTCTTTCAAGTGCTGCCTATAATAACTGTCAAACCCAAGAAAAGACATCATTTCTTTTTTATTCTGGGGTATTGGCTTAAGCAACACTGCTGCTACTTTGTTTTTGTCAATACCCAAGCTTAAACCAGAAACAATATGTCCTAATGCTTTGAGTTCTTCAAAACCAAAATTGCATTTCTTAAGTGAAATTTTCATGTTCACTTCTGCAACTTTGTGAAGTACTCTTGCAAGTCTTTCAAGGTGCAAAGACCATGAATCAGGACATATGATAATATCATCAATATAAATGATAAGCCATCCGTCAGACAATTCTGTGGGAAAGATGGTATTAATCATCCTTTGATAATGGGATGGAGCATTTTTAATTCCAAATGGCATTCTAAGATACTCATAAATACCACAGTGAGTGATAATTCTAAGTAATTTCTTAGCTTTAGGTGTCAAAACATTCTGATGGAAACCTTTTAATGCATCCATTGATGTTATATACTTGGCTTTAGACAATTGAGTCAAGGTTTCTTGAATTCTAGGGATTGGATACCTATCTGGAACTGTGTAGGTATTAAATGCCCTGAAATCTCCAACCATTCTTGACTTGTCATTATGCCAGGCAATAATAACAGGTGTTGTCACTTCAACTTCCTCATTATGGCCTACTTTTCTTAGTACACCAAGTTGGATCAACTCTTGGATATGTTTTTCCAAGGCTTCTCTAGCTCTGGGACTGGCTGGATAAGCTGGTCTTCTAAGTACGGGAGGATATGGCCTGTCAATATTAAGAGTAATATTAACTTCATGTCCCCTTATAGCACCTAATGGTTCATTATCAGAGGCAAATGCATTATTGTATGTGTATAACACATTAATAAGTTCATTCCTCATTTTTGGTGATAATGATGGATTAATTTGTGCTTCAACAAGTTGATTAGACACAGATTCATCTTTATAAGTATCCTTGACAGAAGATACTACAGATATTTGTTTTGGCATATTGGAAAAAGCAAATTTTTGTCTTTTGTTATCCCCAATTTTGAAATATCTGTCTTTATGGTTATTGATATCAATACCATAAATATTCAAATAATCATTTCCAAGAATGATGTGCTGAGATGTGCAATTATCCATTACTACAATCTCAGTTTTCATTCTTACACTTCCTGCTGGGTGTGGAAATACAAGATTAGTGTCTAATATACCCAAGGGGTACATATTGTTACTGGAACTACTAAACTGTACACCTTCTATTGGTAATAAATGGCTTTTCCATTCAGGAAGTATAATTTGAAGATAATCTTTGCCCACACAAGTGCAAAATGCCCCTGTATCCAAATTTACTTTGGCCTCAATATCACTCATCAAAATTGATGTGATACAGGATGCTCCAGCAGTGTAACCTTTTCCTCTAGCAGGTTTAGTTTTACACATTCTGGAATGTTGGATATTGATCAGGTTGCAGCAGTCCTCACTATACTGTGGCAAGTGGGTATGGACTTCTGTGACTTCAAAGAAAGCTGTAATGTTTTCAATGGGATAGTCCTCCACTGGTGTATCTTCAGAGACTGCAGAATCTTGATCAGATTCCTCTTTCTCTTCAGTAAACTGAATTTCTTCAATGACTTGAACTTCATTGATTTTTGTCTTTTTGGTGCAAGTGTTTTCTAAATATGAAGTACTTCCACATTTATGACACTGCAAGACCATCTTGGATTCCATAGGGATTCTAGTCCAAGTTTTACCAATTCTTGTTCTGGTAATGATATCTTCCATTGCATTAATGTAGTCCTCTGTTGAACATGGTTCCACACATCTGCTTTTGATAGAATGTTCCAGTTCTCCTCCACACTTTCTCAATATCTTCATATTAATCATAGTGTCAGACATATCTGGGTGTAAACCAGATAATCTGTCTTTTTGCTTGAGAAACAAGTAAGTGGTTTATCTTTCTCTGAGTTAAAAATGGAACTTTCAAAAGCATTATCCATTTCAAACCTCCAAGAATTGTTGGCCCATTTGGTAATCACTTCAGATTTCCACCAAGACCAATCATGTTTTCCATGATCCATTCTCATTTTGTAATACCATTTCTTTGCAGTCTTGGTAATCAGAGAGTGTAATTTTCCCACTATGATTCCATCAGGTATTGTGGAACTCCTTTTAGTGTGGGATTGGATAAGGCAGTCCTTGAGGGGGAAATCACAGGTAAACAGTTTTGAATTGCTGAAATAATCCTGTAACCAAGGGTGCTAATGGTGTTTTAGGCAGTCCTTGAGGGGGAAATCACAGGTAAACAGTTTTGAATTGCTGAAATAATCCTGTAACCAAGGGTGCTAATGGTGTTTTAGCTGCCCCTCTGAGTATACTAAACAATCTCCCTACAGAGCTCACAAATCAATATTTAAGATTGTGGCTTTACAACTAGAGAAGACTTTTTAGCAGTATCTATCAGACCTATTCAATAACCAGATAAGTAACTTATATGTTAAAACAGTATAAAATATAATTTTCAGATAATAATATAAGATAATTTTAAGGGTAAGACCTTAATAGTATAAGAGGTTAACTTAATATAATAGTAATAATATATATTTTAAGGGGTAAGTTCAATTTGACTTTATATATGTTATAATAATTAATGGTTTGAGAGGGTAATTGTTAATATAATATAATAATAAGACCTTTAATAACTTATTGGTAAGATATTGTTCAATATAAAGAGGATGTTTGTTAAGTATATAAAAGATATAATATAATATAAGGGTAGGTTTATATATATATATATATAGTATATAGTTGTAAGGTTGGTTTTTTTTAACATGAAGATATAATAAGACTATTTTTTCTTTATAATGTAAAGGCTATGGGGATAAGCTCAATATTATGAGTATTATTGATGGTATTATAATTATAAGACTAATAATTTAAACATAGGGTGGATTAATAATATTAAGTAGACCTTCTGTTAACTACTATTAATTAGAAATCACTATGAATTAAGCTTATAAGTCTATAATACTTTAATAAAATAACTAGATTTTCCTAGTAGTAAGGTATGGATGAATTATTCTCCTTCTTGGTATATAATTCCCATTTAAATAATAATACTAGATTGACCTACTAGTAAGGGATGAATGGTTATTCTCCTTCTTGGTATATAACTAATTGGATTCATGGGGAAAGAGGAAAAAATGAGGGAGAGAGGACCTTTATTTATATTATTTGGGCTCTCCATAGAGGCACTCAAAAACAAGGGACTTAGAATTTTTCCACTTCTCTTGGCTGGGATAATTTCTTTATAGTGGTGATATACCATTTGTTTGTTTTTTTGCACCAATTTATGTATGATTATGTAATCTGAGATGTTTTTGCTGGTGAGGAATTTTTGAGATGGTGTCATTTGATCAAGATATTGCACCATATGTTTGGTATATTGCACCATTTCTGAAGCTTTATTTATACTTTACTCAAACTTTAATATTATTATGCACAGCCTTGAGTGTATTTAGCTGGTGAGTAATTTTTAGATGGTGTCATTTCTTCCAGGTATTGCACCATTTGTTTGGTTTGTTGCACAATTTTTGGTGGTATGAGATGATTTTGTACAGTTATTGCACCATAGGTCTGTGCATTGTTTGAACTGTAGGTGAGGAATGCTGTGTATTGTGGGGATTCTATTTGTCCTGTATGAGTTTCTTCTTTTCTTCATCTAACTTAATTCTGCTTTTAATTTATATTTACTGGCTTATCAGGTGGCTGTGCTTGTGTTTCCACAGATATGCTGTGTAATTTTAAGGTTTTTAATGGATTTTCCTTGCATAAATTGATTGCTTTCTCTTTCTTTCTGTCTTGTGACTGTTGATTAATATAGTTTTAATTTATTCCTTATTGAACTGTCCTCAGTTTAATAGCTGCATTGCTGAGTAATCCAATGGTTGAGAAGAGCCTGGGTAACTTGAGTGTTACACTACCCCTCTCACTGGTAAATTTAACATTCTTGCTAGGCTGTCTTTTTCTTTTGCTTATTTTATTGTTATTCTTGTAATCAAATGGACCATTCTTCCAGTATTTGCTTATGGAATTATACATATTGATAAAGTTAAATCCATTTTATTGCTGACTTCCTCTATTGTAATTGATTAATTATTTACATTCCTTCCTTCAGTCTTCAAACTATAGTCCTATAGCTGAAATTCCACTTGAAACTGGGCCATTAAGGTATGGAATACCACATCCCCCTCTCCATTTAATGCTGTCCCCAGCATTCCAGTTTCAAGAGGAATATTGTTTGTTCATTCATCAAAACTTCATTTATTTGAATTTCTATTTTAATAGCTTCACTTGATATTTTCTGTTTGTAGCTCTTTATATTGATTTTGAATCTCCATAGCCTCTTATTTTTGTGTTGTCTTCTTGACTTTGTTTTGAAATATAACTATTTTGATCATTTTCATCTTGATATAGTTGATTTTGTTTTATTGGTTGATCTTCATCTTTCATTTTATTTATTTATTTCTTTGTTAAAGAGGATTTTTGAAAAAGAAAATCATTTTCTTTCTTTTCTTTTTTTTCTTTTTTTTTATTTTTTTATTTTAATGAATAATAATGCAGTTTAAGGTCTTACTAAGGACCATTGCCTGAGTTATTTGAAGTAATAATTGATAAAAAATAATAAATAATTTATTCAGACAGTTTAAGGTCTTATCAAGGACCTATTCTTGAATTAATTTTGTTGATAAGATATAAGAATATTTGGACAGTTTAAGGTCTTATCTAGGACCTCTCTTCTTTTTATTTTGTTTTTCTTGTTGGGTTGTTCTTTGTTCTTTTTTTTTGTTTTTGTTGAAATTAGTCTTGAATGGTAGGGCCATCCCCTCTCCATTTAATAATTATACCATCCTATCTACTTTATATAATAATTAAAATAAATATAATTTAATATAAATATATGATATGGGTTTTTTTTTCATAATTTATTAAAGAAATAATAACATAACAATAGTAAAATAATAATAAATATTAATGATGATAATATAATTGAGTAAGAAAATAACTAATAATAAAATTAATATCCAGTAATATAAATTATCACACAATGATAATAAAATAGATTACTTAATCATCTTTGAGAATTAAAACTAATTTAAGGTCTTTAGTGGACCCCTTGAATTTTTTTTTTATTTTTTATTTGTTTGGTATACTAATTATTATTATTGGTGAGTGGATTTTTTATATGGTTATTAAGGGTTGAAACCCCCTCTCCAATTAATAATTGTAACCTATTTTTTTAATTTATTTATTCTATTTTATTTTTTATAATAATAAATTTAATTTAATATAAATAATAATATTATTTTTTATAATAATATATTTATTTTAATATGAATAATGATAAATTTTAATTTAATATAAATGATAATAATATTTATTTATTTATTTATTTTATTTTTTTTTCTTTAATAATAAATTCAATTTAATAATAATATATTTTAATTTAATATAAATAATAATAATAAGTTTAATTTAATTTAAATAATAATATTTTTTTTTTTATTTTTGTCTTGTTTTTTTTTTCTTTTTTTTTTTTCTTTTTTAATAATAAATTTAATTTAATAATAATATATTTTAATTTAATATAAATAATAATAATAAGTTTAATTTAATTTAAATAATAATAATATTTTTTTTTATTTTTTATTTTTTTTTGTTTTTTTTTTTTTTAAAGTAGCTGAGTGTGGATGCTTCAAGATTAAACAGCTGTACTTGTTATCTCCACTCGCCGCGGTTTTCTTTTTCTTCTCTACTCTTTTATCTTATTTTATTTATTTATTTGTTTATATATCTACATATTAATTATATATGTTATTATTCCTCTTTGATATCAATTACGCCTCTTCTTATTGAGTTTTCCGCCTCTTTCCTCTTATCCATTCATCGCTCAATTTCCTTTTGATGCCACCTGAATCACAGTCTGCTGTCGTATCCCACCTCGGTCCTCAACGTTACGTCCTTCGGGGTTCTTCTGTTGGCGAATGGTCTAGTTCAGGTGAGTTCCTACTTCTTTTCTCACTTTTCTATCTCCGTTTACTGCATTACCTACAGCTAATATTTGTCTTTTTTTTTTCTTTTTTTTTACTTGCAGCACCTACTAAGCTGCATGATTGCCATAGGCCTATCTGGAGTTTGTTAGACAGGGAAATAAGGTGCTTTTGTATGTCTTTTGTTTGATATTAATAATCCCCTTCTTTGTTTCCTTCGCTTCTTTTGTTATGGTTATTATTATTATTTTATTTTTTTTATATTTATCTTAAACAAAAGAGCTAAAAAATGTCCACCTTTGCTCTTTCTATTTATGTTGACGAAAACGGCCGCAAAGTCATTGCTATCCTCCATGGGGGTTTTCAATACACCATCCGTTGCATCCAAAATACTGGTCCTAATGCAAACCCGCCCAGCATTTCTCCACCAACCACTATTACGCCATTCTCTGGTTTGGCTCTTGCCTGGCCCCAGTCCAACAATCCTTTACTGACGACCAACGGTCATTCCTCTCCTCCAGCTTTAGTTGACAATCTTCCCTTTCAATCTGTTGCGACTGTCACTTCCCGTTCTACTTCCGACAATATATCCATTTCGGCTACGACCTCTTCCAATTCCAATTCCTAATTACGTCAACTTTTTGACGTATTTGACCGCCTATTCCGTCGCTACTGCCGCAACTTTTACAATTACGTCCAGAATCATCCGGACAATACAGGCAATTATGGGTCCCTATCCGGTCTTTGAGCTTCTTTGCGAGCATTAGTGGAGGTGTTGAATGAATTGGCAGAGTGAGTTAACTGTTTCTTCTCTCTTTTTTTTTTTTTTTGATTTATTATTACGTTTCAGTACCTTTGACGAGGAAGATGAGTCTGAGGAATAGGTAGCATTCGTCCTTTTTATTCAGCTACTTTGGTAAGCTCGCAACTCCTGCCTCTTTTTTTATTTATTTTTTTTAGAGAGAAATAAATAAAAGAAAAAAAATCACAAAATAAAAATAAAATAGTAACAAGAATGTATAAGCTTGTCCAACACCAAAGGCTCCTGATGACATATTCTTCAACAACAAGCAAAGTGTTGTACAATGTTAGGAAAAGAAAAAAAATGATTTGAACATTTTTTTTCTTTATTTTATTTCTTTTTTTTAGAAGTGGAATAGAATAAATGAGTTAACAGTTAATAAAAAAATAGAGCCCTGTGAGAGCTAGTGAGCTCGCCTTTTAAATAATACCCAAGGGTTATTATTTGAGTTTAGAACGTGTACTAGTATTAAGTTAATGACTAGTCAGCTTTTAATTAAATAAGCAACTTTAAGTCAAACTTCTTTTAATATATTTGAAGTTAGATTTAAGATTAAATCTTAATCATTTGAGTATAATTTATTTGAATCGAGTTTTTTTTTTTTGTTTTGTTTTGTTTTGTTTTGTTGGCTCTAGTTGAATTAAGAATTAAGTTAACCAAACAATATGAGATTAAATTAATTAAGATTTTTATTTATTTTTATTTTTATTTTTTATTTTTAGATTAAATTAAAGTTCAATTAATTTGAATTGAGTTTTTGTTTTAGTTGAGTGAAGTTATTAATTAATTTAACCAAACAATATGGGATTAAATTAATTAAATTTTTGTGTTAAAATTAAAATTGAACTTTAATTTAATCATGTAAATCAATCAATATAATGTGGATTTAATTTTATGCAGTTTATTCTTTGGTAATTAAATTTTAAATGGGGTTAAAGGGTGATAAGCTTATGTTTAGAGTTTGCATAGCCTTTGATATATGAAAGGTTTATAGGGCCAAACTGTGGGTGGAGGAAGCTGGCTCCATCTTTAATATAAAAGGAGGTCTTTTTCTCCCTTATCCCCAGAAAAAAAAAATCTTTGTGTCTTTTATAATAAGACATTTTGAATATCCAAAGTAATTTGATAAAAAAAAGAATTGTATAAAGAAATATTTTCATTTGGGTTAACCTGGCCAGTTATCCTTTTGATTATATATTATTTCTCTTATTATTATGATATAATTATTATTTGAAGAAATTAAATCTAATAAGATTTCTTGAGATATCTTATTGATTTTTCTGGATGACTTTCATCTTCTTAATTCTTGTTTTTATAAACTGTTATTGTTAGTGTTATTCAATCTTGCTTTATTGTCTTGATTGTTTTGAAAATTGCTCTTGTAAGCAGGGGGGGGTGACTAGTAAATTCAAAAAAAATGAGCTAATAAAAAAAAATGTAATTTGTCTAAAAATAGCCATAAACAAATCTGGTCACCCCTCTTGCTATGTGTATTGTGAGGCTGTGTGTTTTGTTTGGCCATATTTGTATCTTCCTTAAATTTTGTATTTTATTATTTGACTTCCTTAAATCTTTCAGTTATACTTTCTTGAGTTGTTTCTTTGATTCTTCACCTTGACTTTAATTCTTGAATGGGCTGATATTGAATATTGAGGAGATAAAATTATAGGATAAATTGGAAATTCCCCAGAATTTCATCCCAAAAACTTAAATCATAAAGGATGGATTTAAGAAATAGACTCCCACCCTAATTTTTTAGTTGAGTTATTTTTTTTATACTAATACATAAGACTACATGGAATAATGATACTGATACACTTGAAACAGTTTTTTATTTATTTTGATGTTTGATATTTTTTTTATATTTTTTATATTTTTTATACTAAAATAAAACTAAAACTCATGATATAAGAAAAAGAAAATTTCTTATTATAATAAAAAAAGTCATTGATAATGTGAAAATTTGTTGTCAAGAACATTTTTGAATTTGGCCTTCTTAGCTGTTAACTCATTTCTTCTTTCTTCATTGAGATATTGATCTTGAAACTCTTCATTATTATCAAAGTGATCCTGGATAAGCTTTCCATTTCTATCATTATTTTCTGTCCAACCCTCTTTTTGTGCTGAGGTCTTATATTGCCTTGCCAAATGGGCTTGCAAACTTGGGCATATCTTTTTATTCTGAGTAATCCAAAAGTACTCCTTTTCTTCCTTAGTCTTCTTCTTATTTTTACTACTTTTATCTTTGATTTTATTTGATTCATTCTTCTTTGGGGCACTAATATCTTCCAGCCACTTGACATGTTGGTTTGCACCTTCAAAGTTATCCTTAGAATTATTTTTATTTTATTCAACAAGGTTGGCATTTCTAAGAGGTTGCCAATTTGTATAACCTTCCCAAGGGAATTCTTCTTCAGTAAGTATAAATTTCTGTTCATCTTCAGCTTCTTCTTGTATTTCCATTTGACAGAATAATCCTGCTTCATTCTCATATTCTGATTCAGAAAGATGTTTTTCTAAGATAATTGGTGAGTGTATCTTATTTTTTATGTATTCATTTGTGGCATTGTTCCTGAAGGATTTAAGTTTCTTGAATATTGAATGAATTTTCTTTTCAATATTAAGGTTATTATAAGCTTCCCCAGAGCATTTGTCTTCAGGGGGTAAGGCTTTTTGTTGATTTAATTCCTGTTGTATGTCAATTTGTGACAGTGAATTAATTGGATTTTCATATCTTGCCTCATCAATCTTAGCTTCATTTATATTCTGAACTGTACTGAAACTGCATTCCATATCTTTTCTTGTTGATTTAAAACAAGGGAATTCCATTTTTAAAGGTTCTTCTTCTATACAAAAAGGTATATCTTTCACTTGATTTTGTTTATTTCCCCTTATAGGGCTTTCAATTATTCTTGTTAATTCTAATTTTTTTATGACAAGTCTTGGATCAATATTTTCCATATTAGATAATGATTTATTTTCTCCACTAATTCCTTCCATCAAAATTCTAGGATCAATATTTTCAAATTTTGAGGAAAAAAAGATTTGTGAATTCTTAAAATTATTAAATTTCTTTTTGTGGGTTGCTCCTGTCATAGGTACTTGATTGAATCTGAGTGGTGGGTCAATTAACTCTTGTGGAAGAACTGATTCACTTTGATGAAAATTATGTTTATTAATTGTCTTACTTCCTCCTTGATTAGATGTTAAACTTTCTTGAGGATGAGTATTTTCATTGTAGTGTGAGTCTCTCATAGTATCTTTCAAAATTTCATTTACACTTTCAGATTCTTCAGATTTTGGAATTATATCAATATTTTCCTCCTGAATTTTGAGGTGGTTTTGAGTAACAATTTCCTTCTTTTTGGAAATTTTATATTTCAGGGAAACTTCTTTTAATTATTTGAGTGCTGATTTATCAATTTGAGAATTTAAACCTTTAGGTTCTGAGGTGACACTAACTATTGTTACAACTGGCTTGATCCTTGACTTCCAATTATTCTGAAATATTCCCTTTGAAAGGTACTTCAAAGCTTTAATAGGTGAGATAAGCTTTGTTAATGTTTTTCTTTTAATGTCTTCAGTATTCTTGAATTTATAGCTTTTGATGGCTTGAGATATTTGGCTACAAGTAGTTCCATTTTCTTTTCTTGAGGCTAAAATTCCTGGAGAGGTTTCTTCTTTAAGCTTTAAATTGAAATCTTCTGTATTAATTTGAGCTAATTCCTCATGAATTTTCCCTTTGCCTTTGGAATCCTTCACTTCTTCACTATCAAGTACTTGATGAGAATTTTCCTCAAAATTTTCTTGGTTTTTGGAGCTTAATTCGTTCTCTTTTGGTAATTCTTGCCAATATTCCAATTTGGAAACTGCACATGTTTCCATTCCTGCTGGTGGGTCTTATCTCCATCCTACTTTCTGTGGTGAACAAATTGGTAAGCAAAGTCTTCTTCCATCTGGCTCTATATAACTGAATATTTCCCCTTTCTGTTGAGAAAATTCTAATCTTATGTTATTATCTGCAAGGAAAGGCCTTCCCAATACTGTGTGAACTGCTCCTCTTGCTACAAAAAGATGTATATTTCTTTCTTCCCCAGTAACTAAATTGATTGGGGTAAATTCTGCTAATCCAACTATTGAGGTACAATGCCCACCAATTCCCCTTAAATTCATGTTGAGGCATCTTGTGGTAAGTCCTGCTTTGATTGCTGAATCTTCTGGTATTATATTCAATTCCGATCCTGTATCAACTAATGCCATTATTTCATGTCCTTCTTCACCCAAATATACTTGCATAAATCCCAATGGACAGGCATAATGTAATTTTGGCTGTTCATAATTACCCAGATGATGATTTATGAGCTTGGTTTGAATTTCCTTTGTATCAATTGAGTTAATAGAGTTCTTCTCTTCTTCTGAAAGATTCTTTAATTGATTAAAACACTTTGGTGACATGACTAAAATTTGCTCCAAGGTAAGATTTATTTTCTGATCCAATACCTTTTTGATAATTTGTGCCATAATTTCTTGAATATCTAATTTCTCCTCTTTTATGATTTTCCTTTCATTGACTTTCTTGATTGGTTCTTGAATATTTTCAGTTTGATCACCTTTAGGTTCCTGTAGAGGTATTTCCTTTTCATTTTGCACCTGTTGAGGTTTCTTATATTTAGTTGGAATAATTGTTTTCTCTTCTTCCTTTTGCTCATCTTCAATATAAGCTCCAGGTATATTTGGTCTTTTGTTTAATGGTGTTTTCACTTTTGAATGTGATCTTAAAGCATCTTGATTGGTATTTTCTACTCTTGAGTTTCTTTCTTTGGTATTTCTTAATCCATAATTATTTGAAAGTGGCTCATTGGCTGATGAAATAGTTGGTGGTTGCCAGCTGCCCCAGATTCCAACTTTGGCTATAGCAGTTGCACTATCATCTTTCTTTAATTGTATTATGAACATTGGATTAGGTTTGGGTAGTGATTCTTTAGCTTCATCTTCTCTCATTTTCTTTGTAAGTTCTTCTAGCTCTTTTGCAAAGTCTTCAACTAACTTCTTTGGAGCTACTTTACCATCAGTTGGAACTCTTTGCCAATTGGGATATAAAAATCCTCCTCCTTGTCTGCTGACCCATTTCTTATTTTGATCTTCAAAGAGGTAGCTGCATCTATTCACTGAATTTCCTTCCTCCAAACAATAATATCCTTTGACATAGGGTTTTGGTATGCTTTGTGCTGGTGCATAGGGAACATGCCTTTGTGAAAATGGAGGTAAATCATTTCTTGGCTTGAACTGTTGATTATTAAGTTGATTATTGGTAACCCCACCAATTTGAGGTTTGGATAGACTTTTTAATTCTTCCAGTTGAGTCATAAATTTCTTGAATTCTTCATTTTCCCCTTGTGCCTGCTTTCTAGTTTCCATTTTTTGTTCTTTGAGGGATTCAGTAATTTCCTTCATCTTATTAAAAGCTTCATTCATTCCTGGAAAAGCTTCTTCCTTGAAGTGAACTTTCTTTTTATTTTCAGTAACATTCCTTCCTGTATCTCTTGATGATGAGAATCTTTTGGTTACTAATATTCTGGCTTCCAATTCTTGTTCAATGTACTTCTTGAGAATCTTCATAGGTGGTATAAGGTATCCTTCATCTTCAGCTCTAACCATGAAATTATCTTTGATCATTTCCTTGCTTATGGCCCCTTTAATATCAGCTGAAAGACAATCAAATAAGTCTTCATGGAACATGTTATCTTGAGGGATATACCTGTATCTTAATAAGTAAGTAACAATAGTTTCATATTCTCCCATAAACTTCTTATATTGTGATAGACTACCAATTCCTCCATCTTCTTGAGTTTCAGCAAAAAGCTTCATCAGTGAGTCTTTTCTGTATCTTCTTTCAGGTTCAACTCTTCCCCATTTTGTTATGAGA
Organism: Austropuccinia psidii; assembly: GCA_023105745.1. Taxonomy (NCBI): domain Eukaryota; kingdom Fungi; phylum Basidiomycota; class Pucciniomycetes; order Pucciniales; family Sphaerophragmiaceae; genus Austropuccinia; species Austropuccinia psidii. The sequence goes on from JALGQZ010000011.1 coordinate 31,267,597, forward strand.
TCTTTCTTGAGTTGTGTCCAATTTCCTTCTTCATAACCTGGCATAGCTTCAATTGCATCACTCACCTTTTTGTTTGTTGTCCAAAATGCCATTTGCATTGCTAGGTCTTCATCTGTTGCTCCTTCAATTTGAGCTATTCTTTCCACTTTCTTGATAAATTTCTCTACTTCTTCTCTATCAAAATTTAGATTGTAATCTTTTGCTTTAATTTTAACCACAGGTCTTTCTTGTCTTGGAACTTTCTGCTGTAATTGACTTGTATTATTAGGTGTAGTGACAAAAACTCTCCTTGGAATATTTTGAGTTCTTGGTTCTGTTACTAGAGTAGAGGTTGCTCTAGGACCAGGTGTAGGGGATATTGGTGAGTCTTCAGGTCTAACATGCCTTGGTAATGTTTGTTCACTTGGACTGGCTCCAGGTGTGTAAGATTTTTGTTCCCTTCTTTTTCCTTTCTTTTTACTTTGTGTTAATAATAAATCTTGCATTTGCTTCATAAGACTTTGGATCTGTACTGTTTGATCTTCCTCTTCACTTTCTTCTGCATACTGTCCTTCTACAGTATCTTCAGGTAATGGTGGTAAGTCAGATGTTGATTGTTGATTCATTTCGACTTGATAAACTGATCCTTTGAATTCTTTTGTACTTCTCTTGAATTAACTTGAAGAAAAATCTCCTTAATTCTTCCTTTTCTTTCTGTTCTGTTCTTGGTGTTGCAATGAGTAAATCAATATCCTTGGGTGTTTGATTTTCTGGTGTGCCTTCTTTTACTGGATAATAAAAATGGTATGATTGATTTGAGGATTGTGATGGTGATGATGATTTGGAATGTGATTTGTTTCCAGATTACAGATTGTATAAGAGTGTTGATGGTTAATTCTTGATAATGATAATTATTTTTGTGAGTTATGTTGATTTGGGTTTCTTCTTTTATTGATGATTGACTGATTATTGAATGTTGAAGTTGAAATGGCCACTGTTGGGACACCAGATGTGGAACTCCTTTTAGTGTGGGATTGGATAAGGCAGTCCTTGAGGGGGAAATCACAGGTAAACAGTTTTGAATTGCTGAAATAATCCTGTAACCAAGGGTGCTAATGGTGTTTTAGCTGCCCCTCTGAATATACTAAACAATCTCCCTACAGAGCTCACAAATCAATATTTAAGATTGTGGCTTTACAACTAGAAAAGACTTTTTAGCAGTCTCTATCAGACCTATTCAATAACCAGATAAGTAACTTATATGTTAAAACAGTATAAAATATAATTTTCAAATAATAATATAAGATAATTTTAAGGGTAAGACCTTAATAGTATAAGAGGTTAACTTAATATAATAGTAATAATATATATTTTAAGGGGTAAGTTCAATTTGACTTTATATATGTTATAATACTTAATGGTTTGAGAGGGTAATTGTTAATATAATATAATAATAAGACCTTTAATAACTTATTGGTAAGATATTGTTCAATATAAAGAGGATGTTTGTTAAGTATATAAAAGATATAATATAATATAAGGGTAGGTTTATATATATATATATAATATATAGTTGTAAGGTTGGTTTTTTTTAACATGAAGATATAATAAGACTATTTTTTCTTTATAATGTAAAGGTTATGGGGATAAGCTCAATATTATGAGTATTATTGATGGTATTATAATTATAAGACTAATAATTTAAACATAGGGTGGATTAATAATATTAAGTAGACCTTCTGTTAACTACTATTAATTAGAAATCACTATGAATTAAGCTTATAAGTCTATAATACTTTAATAAAATAACTAGATTTTCCTAGTAGTAAGGTATGGATGAATTATTCTCCTTCTTGGTATATAATTCCCATTTAAATAATAATACTAGATTGACCTACTAGTAAGGGATGAATGGTTATTCTCCTTCTTGGTATATAACTAATTGGATTCATGGGGAAAGAGGAAAAAATGAGGGAGAGAGGACCTTTATTTATATTATTTGGGCTCTCCATAGAGGCACTCAAAAACAAGGGACTTAGAATTTTTCCACTTCTCTTGGCTGGGATAATTTCTTTATAGTGGTGATATACCATTTGTTTGTTTTTTTGCACCAATTTATGTATGATTATTTAATCTGAGATGTTTTTGCTGGTGAGGAATTTTTGAGATGGTGTCATTTGATCAAGATATTTCACCATATGTTTGGTATATTGCACCATTTCTGAAGCTTTATTTATACTTTACTCAAACTTTAATATTATTATGCACAGCCTTGAGTGTATTTAGCTGGTGAGTAATTTTTAGATGGTGTCATTTCTTCCAGGTATTGCACCATTTGTTTGGTTTGTTGCACAATTTTTGGTGGTATGAGATGATTTTGTACAGTTATTGCACCATAGGTCTGTGCATTGTTTGAACTGTAGGTGAGGAATGATGTGTATTGTGGGGATTCTATTTGTCCTGTATGAGTTTCTTCTTTTCTTCATCTAACTTAATTCTGCTTTTAATTTATATTTACTGGCTTATCAGGTGGCTGTGCTTGTGTTTCCACAGATATGCTGTGTAATTTTAAGGTTTTTAATGGATTTTCCTTGCATAAATTGATTGCTTTCTCTTTCTTTCTGTCTTGTGACTGTTGATTAATATAGTTTTAATTTATTCCTTATTGAACTGTCCTCAGTTTAATAGCTGCATTGCTGAGTAATCCAATGGTTGAGAAGAGCCTGGGTAACTTGAGTGTTACACTACCCCTCTCACTGGTAAATTTAACATTCTTGCTAGGCTGTCTTTTTCTTTTGCTTATTTTATTGTTATTCTTGTAATCAAATGGACCATTCTTCCAGTATTTGCTTATGGAATTATACATATTGATAATTTTAAATCCATTTTATTGCTGAATTCCTCTATTGTAATTGATTAATTATTTATTTTCCTTCCTTCAGTCTTCAAACTATAGTCCTATAACTGAAATTCCACTTGAAACTGGGCCATTCAGGTATGGAATACCACAGTATGTTAAAGTCTTCCTGTAACATATCAATAGTCCTTATGAACTCAATATGGTTGTATTCTCCTTCACCAGAGAATGTTGGCCATTCTTTTAATTTGGGAATATCCTTAACAGAGACAGCATTCTCTCCTAAAAGTGGGGTAAAACTTCCTTTAACAGAACGTTTTTCTTCAGTCAAAGGTGTAGAATGTCTTGGCATATGTGGTTCATAATTCTTATGAATTTGTTCTAAATTTGCAATGATTTTGTTCTTTAACTTCTGTCTTTCACTGTCACTCTTTGCTAAATGTGTAGCAAACTGATTGGTATTTTCAACTATCTTTAAGACATGGTCTTGTAGAGTTTTAAGTTGATCATTCATTTTGAAAATAGAAAGATCTTCCATTTCATCATTCTGAATCTGACATGTACTCTCAATTTTGTTACAAGCATTGATAATTGAATCAAATTTGGCATTTGTAAATTCATACCATTCAGTATATTTCTTGTCATTTCTCCTCAATTCACTTATGTCCAATATGATTTTATTTAACTTTGCATCAAATTTGCCAAGTTCTACATCAATACTAGATTTAACAAAGTGTATTTCATCAATCATTTGTGTGGAAAAGTCCTGTTCATCCTTTCCTGCTCCTTGGCTGTGAATTCCATGAGAGTTCTGTCCATGTTGAACACACTGTCCACTGCTGGAGGCTCCAATTTGGGGATCCTGTACCCTCATGGGTAAGGTCTGTGCCAATTTGCTTTGCCTTTTCCCTTGCCTTGATGGTTCTTGGGACCTCTCTGCTTCTTCTGAGGTCTTTTGGGCTTGTCTTTGGACAGTTCTGGAGCTGGTTTGGAGCTGGTAGATGCCACTGGAGCCTCTGTCTCCAAAGCTGGAGTCATTTCCAGTTCCTTCTTCTGGTTCATGGATAAAAGACTTTGATTCTTCAACCAATTCTTTATCTTTTTGACCTTGTATTTGCAAGACAGGGGGCTCCATCCTCCTAAGAGCTCTATGGTCTTCTCCTGACCCAGAAAGCTCTTGATGTGTAAGTAGGAGTTCATGGCCCCCTGTCAAAGGCTTGGGCATATTTCCCATTCTTCTTCTTTGGCTGCTCTGAACCAATTTTTGTATTGGAATTGATATATTTCTATTTCTGCCACTTGAAAATGGTTCAGCCCTGGAAATATTGTCATGAATCAGTTCAGGCTCAGAATTCACGTCAAAATCTGTGGGTACAGACCTTGGGGAATGGGGGGCAACTCTAGCATCCTCCAAATGTGTCTTTCTTGTGGAAGATTTGGCACTTCTGGATTTGGTCTTGCCTCTTCCTTGTCCACATCCATCTGGTTGGACTGAATAGTTGCTTCCATTTCTGGTATGCACCATTTTCACGTCAATGTAAAGATAAAAGGTGAAAATTTAAGATAAGACACACACTGTTTGGTGGTAATTTAGCCTTTTGTGAGTTAAATAAGGTGCCTCATTTAGAAATTTGCACCTCAATACTGTCTTCAGATTCTGCTTCTGAAGATTCTGGACTAGTAATATATCTTTTACTGATTCTGTTTCCAGCTGCACAGTATTTGATTAAAGACACTAGAAAAATTATAAAAGAGAAAAAAAAATATTTTTTATACTTTTTCAAAATATTTTTAAAGATTTTTTTCTAAGTTTTATATTTTTTTAATATTAAAAAATTATTCTTTTTGAAGAAAAAAAAATTAAAATTCAAGATTTTGAATGAAAATTAATTCAGAGTAACTCAAAGAATAATTTTATAAGTTTTTGGATGTGAAAAAGCCACGTGTAAAAACAGTATAAAATTAAACCAAATTCCTCAATGAAAAAGATTTCCAAAACAATTTCAAAAATAAGAATTATTTTAACTTCAAAATGAAAGAAAAAAATTATTAAATTAATATATTTTAGAACTTAAAAATATATTAATTAAGGGTACAAGGCTCAAAAAACATGGCCAGGCCCCCAAATGTAAGATGTGACTATGAAAATGATGATAATATTACTATTAATCCACATTACTATGTCTGTTCTTATGAAAGATAATAATAAATATTATTATAACCACAATTAAATAATTATTAAATTATTTCTTTCACGTGTTAAACACTACTAATGATTTTAACAGTGAGCAAGTAACTGTCTACAAGAATCAATTACAAGAAGATTTTAATAATAAAATTATTTTAATATATAATTATCTTTTGCAAGAATAATTATGATGGTAATTCTTGAAGAAAACTAATTTTAGAGAAAAACTTCAAGAATTATAAATAAATCACTCACTAATGTTCCAAAGAGCTTTTTGAAAGATAAGATAGAGAGATTTGATGTAGAATTGTGGATTTAAAGGATCAAAATGTATTTATAACAGTATTACAACAATATATAGTTGGATTCTATGATTTCACGTCTTTCTGATTGATTTTGAAAGATTTAAAACACTTAAGAATAGCTTTACTAATACTTACTTGTTGGTAATAATGGTTTTAAATGAATAGTAAGATGATGATGTGGAAAAAACAGTAAGAGGAGGCCTCTTTTAAGTCAACAACAGCTCACAGAGTCATGCCATGGAGCAAACTGAAGAACCAGGGAGTGAGAAAACAATAAACCTTTTTGGATTATTGATTGCATCATCTGTTGTCACGTAAGATTATCATAATTACTTAATTGATGCTTTTACATGACTACCAACCCCAATATGGTTAAGAATAAAAGGAGTAACATCTGTAAATCTTCTTTTATTCCAAAATAATCATTGATTTCCCAAAGTTATCAATGTTATTTCCAATTTAATCACAGGTTGTAATTACTGTGAATTTTTGAAGATTCGGTGTTTCACGTAGAATAGCCAAAGATGGACTGTAAGTAAAACTTTTGATTTTACTAGTAAAACCATAGTTCTTTTTGGTTTTACCATAGATAATACAGTTCTCTATTAGTCCTGAAAGGTTCAGAAAGATTCATTAAAAATTGTATTTTTAATGAATTTTTGAAGTTTTTACCTCATTTCTATGTAGAATTGCAAATATCAGTGTTTCACTGGTTGCTATGAGGTAATTCAATGGATACAAGTCCAAAAAGGGTTTTAATTACTCTTTTGGGGTTTATAAATGGAAAATCATTAAGAATTGACATGGTTACAGGAGTCTAAGTAACTCTTTACCTCCTTGGCACATCAAAATAGCAGGTTATTTGCTATTTTCTTAAGATTTACAGTAGTTGTGACATGGTAACCAAGTTCCCAAAAGGTTTTAGTTTACCAATTAGGCTAAGATCAGCCATGGATCCAAGCTTTGGAGCTGTCCACGCCTCTGAGGCCTCAGAAGTTGGGTACCCTGGCTCTCTTTGATGTCTTTTGTCCCCCTTGCTTACTTTTCACGTCAAAATAGAAATTTAAGCTTCAAGTGAGATGTCCACTATGGGTGTACCAAAAGTCCATAAAAGAATACCATGATATTAAGTCTTCAAAACATGCATAACACTATTCTTAGTGTATATGTAACATGGGATTTCTCACATTCCCATTATTGTGGCATGAAATTAAGAAAAACAAAAATTTTCATGGATCTTTTATGTGGTATTGATGATGTGGTATTGAAGTATTTTCCATTTTACCACCTCAAAGAGTTGATTTGAGCTTATTCACTCTATGGAGCTACCCTAGGTGAAGTTTTGTGTAGAATCCAAATCTGGCCTTAAATCCATGGATTTACTTACTCAATAAAAAGTTATTCATCTTTTCTGAAATCAAAAATGATGAATTTTGGATATATGCATGACTTATGAGTTATGCATAATTCAAAATTTATTTTTAAGATAATTGTTTCCTATTTGGGTATGTAAAATATACCTCAAGACTCACAATTCTGAATATCTATATATTAAATATTTTTTTTAATTATGTATTAAAACATAATATCTGGGTTTGAAGATTTTATGTGAATGAAAAAGATTTTTTATGAAAATAGCCTCTCTGGAATATTTCAAATATTTTTCAAACAAAAAAAAATTCTTCATCAATATAGTTAATTTTTCCAGCTTGGTCATTAGGTTTACCTTTTTTTGAAGCTTAATTCTCAGCGAACCATTTGACTTGAAAGCCTTCGTTAATCAGCTTACGTATTGCAAATCTTCTTAATTTAATATAAAAAGAAGCTTTAATATTGGGATATTATTTTCCTGTGAAACAATATAGCTTTCATTTCGTCAAGTATTTGAGATTTTAATTAATGATAAATTTAATGATTAACTGATACTATGGTCAAGAGTAGTGTGGAAAAATATTTTTTTTATATTGAAATCTATCTGTAGTCATTGAAAGAAAAACTAAGATAGAGAAACTCTAACTCTTTCAAGTTTCCTCCAATTATCATTATTGAGAAAATAATGAATCCTTTAGAATATAAAATTCTCAAGAAAAATTCCAGATATATGTACTTTGGGAAGCTCACCATGTTTGATATGCGCCAAGGTGCATAATCAGCTTTATTTTGTTTTCTGATTACTATCAATTTCCTCCTGATATTAATCTTCTTATTATTTTTTCACACTTTGTGACTTTTAAAGTGATATACTAAATATTGTTTCAGGTTCTTGTAATTAGTTTGAAATTAATAATATGAAATTTCAAAATTGAACCTGTGGCAATATCCAAAAAATGCCATTTTTTAAGCTTAATAATTAATTTCATATCTCTATGGCTTATATAAAAATTAATTGAAAATAAATTCATTGTTCTTCAAGTGATCAGTACAGATCCTTAACAGATTCTTGTGTGTATAAATAGAGAATGTATGCAAATAAATTTATAGGATAATAATACTATTTATAGAAATATTTTTTATTTATAGCTTTGAAAATTGAAAACTTGAAGAGAAGATATAAATGAATATTTTTTTACCAAATATTCTATTGATATATATCAATTAGTGGTTAATAGTAATCACTTGCTTCTTCAGAGCTCAAGGAAAATTAACTATCTATTCCCATTTTATTTTTCCATTTTTGAATTTTGAAGGAATATCCTTAATTGTAATAAAAACCTTATTGAAAACATGCACAAATATTTTCTGGAAAGGATTTAAGATATATTACTCTTAAAAGCTTACAAATAAAGATTTTTTTCTATTTTCTTAAATTCATTTAAGATGTAATTTCAGATAAAATTACTATTTGCATATTCCTTCAGGGAATTTCCATAAATCAGTTCAAAATAAGTGAAAATTAGCCCAAAAGCTAAAAAAAGATATCCTACCTAAAATTTGAAGGTTTTTGTTTTATAATATTCTGAATTAAAGCTTACTAAGGGAAATATCTCTCTCTTTTAATACCATGTATTAGGTTGAAAAATAATATTCTATTGACATTTAATAATGTTTTTTTATCTTAAATTATTGATTAAATTGACTTAATTTGATTTCAATTTCTATGTGAAAATTCATGCCATTTTTAAATAGTAAACTTTTCTCTTGTATTCTTTCAAAAAAAATATCAGCCTGAGCTTTTTTGAGAGCTTTATTTTATCTTATTGGTTGAAAGAAATTGAGACTTAAAATAATTTTCCATTTAGTTGACTCATTTCATTTCATTGATATTAAACAACCATTTACCAACAGAAATATGTAGCCCTTTTTAGACCTAAAAAATAAAAAGCCATTTTTTTTGATTTTTTCAGCTTTTGGGGAAAAGGGAGAATATTTCAATTAAAAATTTAATTTCTGAAGGGTCAATTTATCTGGACTAACTATTCAGAATAAAATACTCATTGGTGGTTTGTTCCAGAAGTATTATAGCTTGGAGGCATGACTAATCATGAAATTGGATTTTTGACATTCGGGAAGGATATTAGTACTCACATATAATACATATAAAATTATCTGGAGATATAGAGTTTTAATTCAATAATCAAAGGACTATGTGGTAACAAAATCTTGAAAGAAGTATTTTTTAAACAGGAGATTAATTTAAGGTCCCACAACCAAATATGGTCAATAAGTATTTGAAAATTATTTCAAATATTTTGATATTAAAGTGAATTACTCAAGTATCCAGTATTTACTATGAGATATTCTTTGAAGAAATGAAAATTTTGAAAAATGAACATAAATCTTTCTTCTCAGAATTTACTTTAAAAGCGTCATTTTTTTCATGTGAAAAATTCTACCTTCTTCATTAAGAAGCCAAAAAATAGTTCTATACCCCATTTAAATTTTAAAATAAAAATTTCCTACAAAAAATTTATAATTTGTTTAATCAAAAACCAACTTCATAACACATTGATGGAGCTTATAAGCTTTTAGATCCAAAAAATGAAGCACAAAATAACATTACTCTAAAAGACCATAAATCATAATTTGACTCACGTGAAAGTTTGGAGAATATTATTTCAGAGAGAATATGTGCACATTCGTCTCCTTGAAATTTTATTTCAAAATAAAAGCCTTTATTGAGTATTATATTTCAATTTATTACCTGGATAATCATTTTTTTGGATAATTTTTTAATATGAGTGCACAGACCTCAAAGATTGAGCAAAATACAAACAGAGAGATTAAAACGGGTCCAACATGTTCCAGACTGGATATAGTGTAATCTATTATTCAATTTATTGATAAATTGTTTTTTCTATTTGATTAATACTGAGAAATTTTAAGACTAACAGAAGAATTCAGAATAGAAAGAAAAGTAACAAGAAGACGAGGTAATTAACCCTTTGGACTACCTTCAAGATTCTACAACTCAATAACCTCCCTGTTGAATAACCAAAAAAGTAAGATTGAAGCCTTTTTATCACTAATATCCATGGAGATAATCTATTTAAGAAAGCCATCATCTGACAAAGAGTAATACTCACGTAGAAAATTACTACAATGTTATCAATTTATTTTAAGAATAATTCCAAATTGAAAAGCATCAAGTACTAAGGCTAAATGGACATAAAGACAAAGGTTTAATTTCACTAAATCACTTACGGTTTTTACAAATTGGATATTTTGAGGCTTCGATATAAAAGTCTCAGAATTCTAGGAGTTATAAAACATACAAATGGTACCATTTTATTTGGTAAAGCTTATATTTAATGAAAAAGATGGATCAAAATATTTCAATATACATCATTTTATCTCAACTATAGCTGTTTTGGGAGTAAAAGAAAATTAACGTAATTGATAAATAGATTCTTTTGAATGACCAAAGGTGATTATGAATTTTGATACAAAATTGGCAATTTGTTCATAACCCCATTTCTTCTTATCTTACCTGTTTTAAAATTCTTTATGAAACCTTTAGCTATAAGAGGGATGGAGTTCAAGCGAAGTATGAATATTAGTCTTTATTAGGTTTGTAACTTGAATTCAAACGTCATACATTTTTTCAAAACTGACTACAGATTTATTGCTCTGTTATTTCATTAAATTATAGAGCTTAAAATTTCTTAATTTCAATTACTAGTTTAAAATTACTCTCAGTTCTTTATATATCATCAAGATCCTACTTAAAACAGTAAATCCAAAAATAATAACAAAAATTTAGCCTCAAAATCTGTGTTTCATGCCTTTAATGATTCTCCAAGCCATTTTGGATATTTTGCTTATTTTGTAGTATCTTAGAAAATATGTTAGTAAATTATCTTGGTATTTCTAATAAATTTATCAGCCAAAGATAAAAAGATATGTTGGTTTCCCCAGTGACAAATATTCTTCAAAATAAAAAAAAACAAAGCTGTTTATTAAGTGGATATTGAAGCATGGAATACCAATTTAGATATCTATTATTATACCTATTTTTTATTTATTTATTTATTTATATGGATCATCTCAACAATATTAATTATAGAGAAATTAATTAATCAAGGGTAATTATTTTTTACTCTGCTTTATTGAATGAATCTTTTCTAGTGATAATTTTATGGTATAAAAAAATAATGATGAGGGATTCAATAATCAAGATGATAAAAGGAGCCAAATTATTATTTTTCTAAGATGGAATTATAGTTAAATAATCTGAATAACTTCCTAAGTCTTCAATTGAAAATATGAAATTTTGGTGCTATGAAATAAGGATGATAAGAAATTTTGTCTATAAGAACTTCTGTTTTGAAAATGTTATTTTTATAATGGGAAGAAACTCATCTTTCTTAACAGGTTTTGTTTGATCAAAAACTCTTCTGAAACTGAAAATTTTTCATTCAAAAACCTAAGATATACTAGACTACCTCCTTGGGAAAGGCTCAAATAATTACACTTATTTTGATATGAAACAATTCATGGTTTTTATGGAAAGGCTTAGGGAATAATTGGCTCATTAATACCTTTAGGAAATTCTGTGGCCCTTAACAGGATCTATTTTTCTATGTTGGAGTATTCCACTGTCAGCCTGTGACTCAAAACCAGAGCACAAGCATGACAGCCAAATACCATAAACCAATGGTAAAGCCAAGATACCACCAAAACATGGAGCTGAGCAAAATTAACTCAAAATGTATCAAACAAAGGAGGAAAATCCCCCTTTACCAAATATACAAGTCCCATCATCATAGGACAAAGAATAACAAAGTTATTCCTGCTCAAAGCTATTGCTGAGCATAAATCTTAATTTTCACCTCTCATCTGAAATCCAGAGGAAGAGGCTTAACCCCATCAGATGAGTATTAAAATTGAAGCTCTAAGTCAGGGCTATCCAATGGTACTAGCCAAACTGAGCTAGCACCATAATTACAGAAGTTATGACCAAAATAAGGTCAAATAAGGGTGATTAAAATATTCACTTCTCATCTAACTTCTACAGTGTTAGTGTGAGATATCTAAAGAGGGGTATTTTTGGAAAGATAAAAATCAAGGCTATCTAATGGTTCCATCCAATCTCCTATATCTTATCTAGAACAAAAGATATGGAGCAAACAAGTTCCATATAGTTTTTGGACAAATCATAAATGTGTACAAGAAAACTTGTACATGGCATAACTTTGCCATATTTAATGATAGCCATACCAAATGAGGTACCATTGTGTAGATCACATCCAGGGCTACAGAATGAGCCAAATTTGAGCTTAATATCTCAAAAACGGACAAATTTATAGCAGCTTTAAGGTTAAAATCCCCAAGTTTGGCCAATACAGCCTTACAGTGGGATACTATCCCATAAGTATGATTATGAGGTGTCAAACAGATAAAGAAGCTTGTTTATTATTTAGTACCTCATAGTTAAGTCAAATACAGAGGTCTATAAAGGTTCTGTACAGCTCCTGATGCATCAGAAGCGCCAGAACACACCTGTAAACTCCATTGGTGAAAGTTTTCACCCTGTATAGGGTAAAAATGACTACTTGTGGTTCTAAAACCACATTTCCACCCAATACTAGTCTGTATTTAGTGTATAGAACCACAAACCAGCCCACATTAGTGAAAATTTTCAATCTGTGGTTGTGTGCAGAGGTAAACCACCTCCCACTACCCTAGAACATAATTAAAAGGAGGCCTTTTCTCACCAGGAAGCTAATCCAGCATGCTTTTCTTAATATTCTTATGTGGTATAGCTTCTTAAAAGAAGTGGTACCGTTAGAATTTAACAGGTTATCATTATAAGCTGTAATTATTGTAGGGTTTGTTATTGTAAACCAACAGGCAAACACTGCACCCAGGGCTATCAGCAGCACTCACCATCACTAAATTATGTTAGTATAGCCCTTTTACTCATATTCTAACTTTAATATCATCATTATTTTTGTGTAACACTTGGAGTTATAGCTTTTATTATCATTTTGAAGCTATATCATAGAGTCACCCTGACATCCACTGTTGAACAATTCTTTTTGTTCTGAATCAAATCCTTTATTTCTATTATTTGTCCCTTTCTTTTCATTACTTTTTATCAAGCAAAAGTAAAATAATTCTGTATATTGTTTATTCTTTGATTTTTACAAATAAGGAATGTGATTTTAATTATTCAAAGAGACAGTTCTTCATTTTAGCTAAGAAATGAGAACTATTTATATTTAAAATAAAATAATATTCTCATCATCATTGTGACTACTACCTTAAAATCTAAAATTTCATTTATTCTCATTTTCTCTCCCTTTTTAATGTGACTTCTTTCTTTATTAATTATTTATTCAATATATTAGCTGATTGCATTTTTGTTGGATATTCTTTACACAGCCTCCAGCTTTTGGTGTGCTTTTGATGATCTTATTTTCTTTTATTTGTATTGATTAAGGCTATATATAGATCATGATAAGTCAGGTGATGTGTTCTGTTGAGGTAGATCTGTATTTTATGCTGGTTGTGGTGATGTGCCTATATTTTCAATATTATATCCTAAGATAAATCAATTCATCTTCTTAAATATGTGATAGTTATTCTATCAGAGCCTATAATGATCTATATGGTGAATTTACTTTCAGAAGCTGATATTTCTGTGTAGTTCCAAAACCATTAGGTTTGTAAAAGAATATGAAATTTGTGTATCTATTTCACAGATAATTAAATTATTCTGTTGATAAATTAGAGCTTGGAATATGTTTATTTAATAAAGTAGCTTCTTTTTTGATGAAAAAGAAAGGTTATATTTTCATGAAGCAGTTGAGGTGGCTTCACAATATATACATTTATTGTGTACTTGTAAATTTATTCTATTAAAACTACTTGATTTAATATGCTTGAATTAAGCTTCTCAAAGTTTCTATAGCCACTTGTTTTATTTGAAAGTATATAATTCTCTTCTGAAAGATTTCCTGATGGATTTTATATGGCTGGTAAAAGCTAAATGCATACACTGCTCAATATTTGTGTAAGATTAATTGATTGAATTGCTGGTTATATTTTGTGGGATACTGCTATTTATTGAGTGAAAAGGGAATTGAATAAAAGGGTAAATTACAAAAAATAGTTTTAATTGGCTTTGATCACTTTAAAAATTTCTCTGCATATACGCTAATATATTCTATACTTCCCTTCTTAATAATGCCAACTTTTCTTGAATTGATTTCCTGTGAGCCTTATAGGTATTTTTATACCCAATTATTTATCTTATAAAAACAAATATTAAATTATAAATATAAGAGCTATATATGAAAATTGAAATTTCAATTATAATTTAAAATCAAAATTAAATTGAAATCTAAAATTTTGAAAACACATTTTTACTTGAAAAAATTAAGTAAAAACAAATTTTCAACAAAAATTCTTTTGGAAAAAAGTTGAAAAAAATTTCTTATGACTTTTTATCCAATAAATAAACTTATGAAAATTATTTCACCATTGAATTCCCCATAAAAAATAAGGTGAGGTCACCTCTGGGTAAAATTTCTGTAACTCAACTCTAAATAAGCTTAAATTAAAGGGTATTGTTAAAAACATGTAAGCAAATTGGTAAAAACACGTAAGAGCTTACATGTTTTTAGTAAAAACTTACGTGTTTTTACCATCAATTGGTAAAAACACATAATTTTATGGTAAAAACAAGTAAGGGATGGTTTTTAAATGAAATATGGCTATTTATGGCATTTATGATGCCATTAATGCCATTTGTGGCATTAAAAATTCCATTTATGGCATTAACAGTGCCATTAATGGAATTATCAATGAAATATTTCTGATGCCATTAATGCCATTTATGGAATTAACATTGCCATAAATGGCATTAACAATGACATAAATGGCATTAACAATGCCATAAATGGCATTAACAATGCCATAAATGGCATTAACAATGCCATAAATGGCATTAACAATGCCATAAATGGCATTAACAATGCCATAAATGGCATTAACAGTGCCATAAATGGCATTAACAGTGCCATAAATGGCATTATCAATGAAATATTATTGATGCCATTAATGCCATTTATGGCATCAACAATGCCATTTGTGGAATCAAAAATGCAACATTTCTGATGCCATTAATGCCATAAATGGCATTAATAATGCCACATTAACAATGCCATTAATGGCATTACTAATACCATGAATGGAATTATCAATGCAATAAATGGAATAATGCCATTTATGTAACACCATAAATGACATTGTTAATTCCATTTATGTAATTCCACAAATGGAATTTTTGATTCCATAAATGGCATTTTTGATGCCATTTATGTTATAGTTAAGGCCATTAATTCCATTTTTAAGGCCAATGTTAAGGCCATTCATGCCATTTTTAAGGCCATTTATGGCATTTTTAAATGCATAAATGGCATTGTCAAGGCCATTAAATTCAATTTATTGCATTCCTGTAATGCCATTTATGCCAATTTTCTGGCCATAAATGGCATCTGTATGTCATTCTTGATGCCATTTATGGCATTATTATGTCATTAGTGATGCCATTTATGGCACTTTTTATGTGATAAATGACACTGTTAATGCCAAAAATCAAATTTTAACTTCCACTCATCATAAATTAAATTTTGAATTCAATTTATGTCATAAATGGCATTTTCCATTTAATTACAAACATGAACAAAAAAACATAAAAAAACATGGACTTTTTGGGCCTACAAATGTTCTTGCAAAAAAAATACCAAAATGTTGGGCTTCTGGTTTATTATTCTCAACATTCTCACCTTCATTTTAAAAAGAAAAATTATTGAAATTCATAAGTGGGAACATTTTTAATGAATTTTTTCAAAAAAATGGGCCATTTTACCAAATTGCCCAAAATACAAAAATTGGGCAAAAAAAAAAATTTGAAAAAATTTGGGGACCTTCACATCCCATTTTGGAAGAAATATGGCAAAAAAAAATGTTAAAAATTCTCAAAAATGAGCTTGAGGAATTTTTTTAAAAAAATTTGGTTACTTACGTGTTTTTACCATAAAATTACGTGTTTTGGCCATAATTTGGTAAAAACACGTAAGGGCTTACGTGTGTTTACCAACACCCAAATTAAATTTTTAGTATTTTCTGTGCAAAAGTTGAAAATACTCAAAACCTTAATTTAATTCACATCACATGTGGTGTTAACCATCATTTTTTTGTTTTAAAATTGAGGTGTGGTGTGTAGTTTATATTGAAACAGGAAAGTAATACAAACACACAACTAGTGCTGCAGCAAAGTATATCATGTAAATAGTTTATAAACTTCACGGCAGGACCTCTCTTTTGCTTCTCTAACCTGTTTTACAATTATCAAAAGCAAAGAGAGGCCGTAGCTCATCACTTGCTTACTCCAGTTTGACAGGTTAAAAGCCGGCTAAACCACTGATTTCAAAAAAATAGGAACTGGGTTTTGTTCCTGCTTTGATCTTTGTCAATGCCGCCAAGAAAAGTGGCAGACAATGATTCGTCCGAGAAAGAGAGTCACGCCAATGAGCTCTTGCGGGTTCTTGAAGCAGTCAATGCACTCACTTCAAAAGTGCAATTGCTGCAACTTGATCTCAATTTGCAAAGAAGAATCGGTCAAGTCCCAGATGATAATCTAATCCAGAGGAAGTTCTGGAAAGATCCTCTTACGCTTCATTTTTCTATCAATCCAAAAAAGATTTACCTATCTTTTGATGGGAAGAACTTTCTGATGTGGAAAGACACTGTCCTCACCACAATCTCATATGTCTACAAAGTCCACAATCCTATTATTCCCGATTTCTTCAAAACTATAACCAATAATGACAAATCAAGCTTCTTATTGATACTACGTCAAACAATTGATGATTCTACCCAACAACTTCTCAGCAACTATAGCACCACCTCTAGCTTATTTGCCGCTTTACAACGTTGATGTGATTGCTCTGCATGACTTGACAAACTCGAGACGCCGAACCAGCTTCTCAACATTCTCCGAACAACAGGACATCAAAACACTAGCTTGTGGCTAAATTCCCTGCAGGATACCTATTCCAAATTCATGTCTTGG
Source organism: Austropuccinia psidii (assembly GCA_023105745.1). Classification (NCBI taxonomy): domain Eukaryota; kingdom Fungi; phylum Basidiomycota; class Pucciniomycetes; order Pucciniales; family Sphaerophragmiaceae; genus Austropuccinia; species Austropuccinia psidii. The sequence continues at coordinate 31,284,447 of JALGQZ010000011.1, forward strand.
AAGATATTGTTCTTGGAATTTTTTGGCCGCCTAGTCCAAGCCAACATTCAAATCCCAGAAAATCTCAATCGCAATACTTTTAAAATCCTACTTCATCAACGTCTTAATCATCAAGATACAACACCCACTTTTGAAGCGGTATCTGAAGCAATACAGGCAGCAGAAACAGCTGCCACTGTTGTTTTCAACCCTGCTATAATAGATCTTGAAGCGTCTGTTTCTGCAATGCAGTATTTTCCTCCAGGCAATTTGGCTAGCCAGCCCGTAACTCACTGCCAGCCAATCTACCAGGCGCCTGGCCCGCTTAGCAACCCGATCGGACATGTTCCACCAGCAATCCCACAACATGCAATAAAAAAAGCAGCTGCTTTTCGTGGAAAAGTTCAATCTCAGTCCCTAATTGACAAATTTGGTGACACTTGCCTTTACTGAAAGCGGGGCCGCCATTGGTATGCAGACTGTGAACAGTTCTGGGAGGATGTTGCCAATGGCAAACTTAAGGCACCACAAGGGATGCAGAGGCCCCAAGACAAGACCGATAAGGGGAAGGCCCGACAAGTATACAATATCTATGTTTATGGCATTGATGATGGTAGTCTTCTAGACTCTGCTGCGGATGTCCATGTGAGTGGAATCAATCTGGATTTTACGCTCAAGCAAAAACTGATCAAACCACTAATCCTCAACTTGGAGTCCACTGGTAAATCAACCTATCTCACCAGTATTGGTAGCCTGACAATTCCAACAGCTGAAGGCACATTAACCATTGATAATGTCTATTTCTGTGAAGACATTCATTTCACCATTCTGAGCCTGGGGAGATTGGTGGAAACGGGCTATCATCCTGTATTTACATCTACATCACTTAAACTTGTATTTCCGACAAAGGTTGAGTTTCATACTGTGTTTCACAAACATTGCTGGTATATTCCAAGGTTGCCACTAAACATGGCTGAAATTTCAAAAATACCTTTACAATCCGCCGTTTCATGGCATGAAAAATTAGGGCATGCATCCACGTGGGTGGTGAAGCTTTTTCTAGAACGCTTTGTGCCAGAAGCATTGAGCCTGGACTGGAAAGATTTTTTTCGCAACCAGTGTGCAAGGTCAAAAAGCACAAGGCAATCAAACACGCCTGCAACCCAAATTAAATCAGATGAAACTTTGGATCTACTTGTGTCAGACGTTTCCGGCCCGTTTGAGAGATACCCAGCTGGTAATTGTTTCCTTCTGACGCTGAGGGACCATGCCTCAACATTCAACTTTACTGCTCCATTGAAATCTTGGGCAGAGGTACGTGAAAAAATACTTTTCTGGGTGAAGTTCCTAAGAAATCACTTGAAAAAACATCCAATTGTCCTCCACAGTGATAATGCAGGGGAGTATTCCAAAAAGCTGAAGGAGCAACTAAACCAATTGGGTACTGAGTGGAGCCCGACCAGACCAAAATGGGGAGGCTGAGAGGGTGAATTTTACATTTGGAGACATGGAAAGGAAGATGTTAAATGCAAGCCCTTTACCCTCTTCTTTTTGGAGCTATGCCTACTCTTGTGCAACTCATATCCACAATTGGATACCTAACCGCAGGACTGCTCCACTGAGTCCCATGGAAGTTTTGTTCAATATCAGGCCGAATCCTGATCAAATGTATCCTTTTGGGGCTGAGGCAATTGTCCATGTCCTGGCCGAAAAAAGGAGTAAGCTTGATCAGCACGGAATTCCATGCAGGTTTCTAACCTTCCCACACCCGGCAATGGATGCATCTTCTACAATCCTGCAGCAAAGCGTGTCTTTCAAGCTTCCTCCGCTGTCTTTCCGGCATATCAAGCCCTGCCTTGTCCGCTGAATTTGAAAAAAGGCGAACTGCACTACATCATGAACAATCTGCACCTTGGAGAGGTTCCAACATCTGAAATTGCTGAGGAGCAAGCTGTGACCGTACAAAAATTGCCAATGATATCAGATATTGCAATCCCAAAGACTCTAAAGCACGCCCTTAGTTCTCCTTTTGCAAGCAATTGGCATGACGCCGCCATGGCGGAGCTAGACAATTTTGCTAAGCATGACATCTGGAAGCCCGTTGATCCATTCAAGGGGATGAAAGTACTGGGCGGAAAATGGGTTCTCAACATCAAGCGGAAGGCAGATGGAGCCATTGAGAGATTCAAAGCATTCTATGTTGCAAGGGGATTTAGCCAACAACCAGGTATTGATTGTTTTGATGTGTATGCACCGACAGCAAGTCTCAACTCGCTACGTCTGCTATTGGCAATGAAAGTGAAATAAAAAATTAACTATGGCAGGTTTTGATGTCAGTACAGCTTACCTATATAGTCCGATTCATGAAGATGTATATGTACAAGCACCAGTTGAGCTCCAGCCAGAGCTTCATGGGAAGGTAATGAAGTTAAAGAAAGCCTTATATGGAACAAAACAGGCTGCACGGTGTTGGTGGACGTTTTCAAGAACAATGATGACAAAACTTGGTTTTGAATGCAGTGAGGTGGAGGCGTCGCTCTACATTTATCGAAAGCATGAAACGATTATCGTGGTATGGATCCATGTGGACAACAGAATAGTTATTGGCAGCTCAACCGAGTCTGTGAACCACTTCAAACAGGCGCTCATGCATGAGGTTGATGTTCAATGGCAGACAAACGTAGAGAAAATTGTGAGCCTCCACATTAATGACGATGGAGAGCAACTTGAAATACATCAAAAGATTTTAATCAACCAATATCTTTGTGAATACTCTTGGCCAATCGTTCCGCAATACACAACAAGGATTACTACACCTCTTGTGACTAACAGTGCTGAAGGAATTGATATGCCCGGCTACCAATCAGCAATAGGTACTCTCATGTACATCTCTGGTGGATCAAGACCAGATATTACATATGCGGTGCACATGTTAGAACGGTTTGCATCTTGTCCAAGCCAGTCCCATTGGCTAGCTCTTGATCATCTTACGGGCTATTTACTGCGTCACCGGGACAAATGCTTGAGGTATACAGCACTCTCCTCAGACATCTCCCTGTGGGTGGTGAGCATGCAAGAAACACCTCTGATTTTGTCATCAAGGTTTTTAGTGATCCCATTGCATGGAATTTGCAGAGACAAACTGTTGTCGCAATGTCAACATGTGCGGCAGAATATGTTGCGCTTTCGGAGGCATCTCAGCTTCTGGTGGTGATTTGACTTATCGCTACACAAATTGACCCAACAATCAAAATGTCAATAAAGTGTGATAATCGTGCTGCAATCATGATTACTGAGGACAATTTATCAAAAAAGAAGACAAAATACTTAGATCACGCCTTTTATTTTGTCAACGATTTTGTCAGAAGATACAATGTGAAATTAGATTGGATACCCACAATGGACCAACATGCCGATGCACTAACAAAGCCCTTGGGAAGTACTAAGCTAATGAGAGCTTGTGAGAATTTCAACTTATGTCATTAACAGGGCTTATTTTGTATTCTTGGGAGGGGGTATTGAAACAGGACAATAATGCAAACACACAACTAGTGCTGCGGCAAAGTATATCATGTAAATAGTTTATAAACTTCACGGCGCGACCTCTCTTTTTCTTCTCTAACCCGTTTTACAATTATCGAAAGCAAAGAGAGGCCGTAGCTCATCACTTGCTCACTCCAATTTGACAGTTTAGAAGCTATAAGGAATTGAAGTATTTTCAATTGAAATGTCAAAATGTGTGCATGTATTACATAAGTGAACTTCAATTTACATATGAGGTATCAATTATTACAGTTAGATACTGTATTTTGCAACTGAATTACATATATAAATTTCTTGTATAATACATGATGAGTAATCAAAGAAAAAATAAATTGGAAAGATTGATTCTGGGGGGAAAAAGGAATATTGGCTCTAAGGGGAAGCCAGACCCCCAAATTCCTTTCTGACAGGCATGAGATGTCAAAATCAATGCAAAAGCTGATCAATTTTATCCTGGAATTCAGTCACAGGGTCTGTGTCTCAATTGATGATGAGGTTTTGATACCAACCAGGGCAGTTTCAACTGTTTCCAAGAGGGTAAAACTACCCTTAAGTCAAAACAATCTTAATAAAAACAGTTCTAAATGGTTTTCAAATTTCTTAAATATATTCTGATGTGTTTTGAAGGCTTTAAACCAGGTATTACTATAGAAATCTCTGGTTTAAGAGTCTAAAATTCCTGAAAATAGCAAAAAATGGCTAAAACCAGCCCTTTTTGGTCTAAACCAGGGTTCAATGATGCCATAATTGGCTTTTCTGTTGTCAGAGTGTTTATGAAAACTGACTAGAGTAAATTTTAATTATGGATTAAGAAAATTGGTGGCTATAAAAGAATGTCTTTTATGCCCCACTTTTCTCTTCATGTTAGAATCTTTTCCTTTTATAATTAGTTTAAACACTGTTAAACCAAGCTACAAAATGTTTGAACAACCTTTTTTAAATCCTTTTAAATACTTTAACCATGTGGAAATATTATTATAATTACTGTTTGTAACTTTTATAATCATTTTTACCCTTGAACCACCCCATAAGTGAATTAAGGCATCTTTCATCACTGTTAGCTGTGTCACTTTGTTTCCAAACTCACTCTGGTCCCTTTTGGGCGTTTTTTCTCTTTATTCATTTTTTTAAATACTCTTTTCTTAAATTGATTTCCTTGAGTTCTTTGCTCAATTAATTCCAATTGAAATTGCTCTTGAAGAAATTTCTTTTGTAGCCTTAAATATCTCTTGCAGAGTATTTTTGGATAAATTTTTATTGTTGGTAAAACAATAAATCCTTATAATATTGTTTTTTTATACTTATAAATTTAAAAACAATAAACTTTGTGTTATTTCTCTTAAAAATATTAAATTTTATCATTTTTAATTAACTTGTATCTTACACAAATTTTGAGGACAAGAAAAGCACTTGATTTTTAATCAAAGTTTCATATCCACACCTTACATTTCCACATTAATTTTTTATTTATCTGATGGTTTCTATATGATATAGTTCTACCCAAAAGACTCTGAACAGACTTTGATTTTTTTATGAAAAAATGGTTTATTATAACCTTAACTCAATTAATTCACCAAAAAGAGTCCAGAGAGCTGATTCAATAAATTTAAACTATAATAATATTAGATTCTTAATAGTAATTTTTTTGATAAAATACTGGTAGGATAACTGTTGATTAGCTGATAGTATCATTACTATTTAAGAGTAAATATTTTATAAAACTATTAGCTGTAAATAAGACCATTTTTAATAAGAAACTCATATGGGGATAACAGCAGCTTTCAATATTCAATAAAATGCATTTAGAAGATAATAAAGACCAACTTTTGATGAATTTTATCTAGAAATTACTCAGAAAAGGCTACCAAGAATAAATAATAGAGATGGGGGTATATTAAGTGAAAAAAAACTTATAAAATAATTTAGACCAACTTTCAATCAATCTTATTAAATAAATGAATTCATGAAGCTCTACTGAGATTTTCTACTAACAAATTATATTAATGGGAATATTAAATAAGAACCATTTCCAAGATAACACATAATAAATGATAAATTCTTTCATTTTTAAAACACTCAGATAGTTCTACTGAGCTTGGATACTAAGAAGATAATGAGGAAGTTATTGATTTTGGATTAGAAATATACTCAAAACTATTCTCTGTGGATGAGACTTCTTCTAGGCATGAGGAAGAAATTTTGGAAAACAAGAGAGGAAAGGTCTATCTATTATACCTTTTAGGGGAGAAGATTCATAAATCTATAATTTCTTGTTTAGGCTTAACTTGTGGTTTGAATTTTCTCAAATATAGCCTTCAAAGGCTGAATTTTTGCTCCTGTGGCTCAATTCTGATGATTTAATGCTGAGTTGTAGTTCTAAGCCTAGCTCATTAATAGAAACAGTTATCACTATTGAAATCCTTAACCTTTTTTCTATTCAAATTGGCTAATTTTGTAATTTTTTTTCCCTGTATCTTATAATAAATTTCCCAATGTAGAGGTTTTGAAAACTGCTGGTGAAATTGCTGAGGTTTAACTTAAAGAGGAGAACTGTAGGTTTTGAGTCGCTTATTTTAAAATTTTTGTAGAAACTGTTGGGTAGTATTTCTGAGGTTTGGTTTGATAATGTCATCTGTATTGGATATTTAATTGTAATCTAATGATAATTTCCTAATTTGGAAATGTTGGTATCTGGTGATGGAATTCCTGAACTCTAATTTTGTGAGGTGATATTTAGGTTTTGAGGGGTTTGTCATTCATAAATTATATGAATTTATCTCCTTCACAATTTTCAATCCAAATTAAATTTCTGAATAATAGAACCTGATCTCCCTCGTATTTACACTCTATCATGGAGCCCTTATATCTATTCTTTATTATCCATTTGACAACTTTAAGTTTGCTTCAATTTTCTCCTTTACTCATTTGTAATTGAACCCTATTTTTTACCATGTGAGACCCCTTATTGAGCTGAAACAGCTAGAGTTAAATGACCATTTTATCAATATATCAAGAGCTCTCCATGGAGCTTTTACATTCAATTTCATTTCTAAGTACACATATAAAAAATTAAGTAGAAATGTAGGTAGACTTCTTGAAGAAAGATATTGAAATGTTAAAGCTTTTGTATGTTGGTAATAACACATGTCAGCCATGTAATACTATAGCTAATATATCAAAAATAATAAAAAAATTGAGAATTTAATCATTTTATATATGCACTTTTGTCCAGGAGCTCCCCATAAGTGGTTGATATAGTTCATTTTGGAGTAAGTTAAATTTATATTGTGTTATTTTATGATCTCTATGATTATAAAACTCTTGCAAAAAACCTTTATTTTATACATCCTCATTTCAAGCCTAACCCTTTATGTTGTAGGGCTCTTACTACCCACAGGCATAAAATAAAAAATATAATATTGATAAATTTGGAAAATCCCCTTTGGGTGAACAAGTCCTTCACAAAGCTTTCCATTCAATGTGGGGTGGTGCGGTCAGGTGTCATCAACTAATGTATTACTTTTACTACCCTTAAATGAGCATATCCCATGAATTTTTTGGGTGGAAAAAGGTTTTTATCCTCACCTCAAAAGATTATTTAAGCCACAATTTTAGGGTTTTGATAGTAATAACCTATGAAAAATTCTTCTATATTAGCCATAAAGCCTATCTTGTATAGGAATACCTCAACGCAAAAATCAATTTCGCACATGTAGTTTCTAATCAGTTGATATTTTGTAATTCATACATTTTCTGGGTGTAGGAGGTATGGGATTAAAAAAGAGGAGTAAATTATTACTATAAAAATAACTTTTGTGTTAAATTTGGGTGTACGCCTACCACTTTATGTGATATTTCAATGCAATTAACTGCTTGTGAACTTGATTCTGACAAAAAATTCTATGGAATACCATATCATAAGTTTCTGTTATGTTTTGAAAGAAATGTGAAAGTCCAAACACACATTCCAAAAATATAATAAGGAGTGAGTGAAATACACATGGATACCAATCAAACTGAAAACAAAAATGTGTTTTGACATGTAATTTTCTTTCAAAAAGGTTTAAAGAATTAAAATTAAAATTTATAAAAAAAATTGTTCAAATTCTGGCAGCAAAACTCAACAAAATATTTCCGAAAAATGATTTCACACCCATACTTATGAGCAGGGCTTAAAAGATAAATGAGATCGACATATAGATAAGTGATACAGCCTAGTTAGTAAGATATTATGGTTTGAAATTAGCTAACTGTAAAAAATAATAAGTGAAACTCTCAATCACTTTTGGTATTACTTTTTATGAGAAAAAAGTGTTGAAATTGTTTCTTTCAAACAAAAAACCGATAATAATTTCTGATTTCAATTAATTATTATTATCATTTTTCAAAAAATTTGTTTTAAAAATTACTTTATTTTTATTAATTAAGATGATTAATCTACTTTTTTAAAAAAAATTGTTTTCAAAAATTGAAATAAGGCGTTGTTGTGAACAATTATTTAAGTTGACTTTTGTTTATATATATATATATATTTACTCCAAGTCAATGTATATTTCATACTAAGTGGAATGATGATCAATAAGCCTTACAATGTTTGGAATACTTTGTTTTTTTGGGTTTGTTGCATCTCTGAGGGGGGGGGGGGGTATATTGACTGGAGATTGAATTTTGAGTTTTTTTCGGGGTGGCTTTCTATGCTTTGCATTGAATTGAAATAAATACTCTAAAGGGAATCTTAGCTTTTCTAAGACTTTCAAATAAAGTGAATCAACTTTGAAAAAAGAATTCAAGAAATTTATCGATAAAAAACTCAATTGAAACCAAATCTTCAATTTGATCATTGCTATGAGTCATGGGTTGCTACGATTCCTTGATCTCACAGTTAATGTTGTGTTCATCAAGTTGTTGTCTTAGTTTCTAATAAACTTATAATTGTGAGTCTGGAGGTGAGTGTGAGGTTCTCCTTTTTTCTTTTCAAAAAGAAACATAATACATATAAATTTCAAGAAAAATAACTGCAATCAGGTAATTGAAATGTTTAATAATAAAGTCATACAGAACATATAGTTGCAAAAATGACATAAACTGAAATGCGTGTTCCCAAACTATGTCCAACAGATCTTAATTTTATGAGAAAGTTTCAGAAAAAAAAATTGTTGAAAAATTATTTGAAAATCATTTCAAAGAAAAGTTGGAAATCGCGCTCAAAACCGATTTATTAATAGCACCAAGTCAATAACTGAAGTTTTACAACCATGCTAGTTTTGATTCATTTGATTTCTGCTTGCTTGTTTTGCGAAACCCGCATGGCAAGAAAGCCTAAAGCTTAAATATTCAGGGGTTTGTGATTGAAACAAATGTTACTTGATCCGCCAAAGGCGATTAGTGCAAAAATCCTTGAATTAGCTTTTTACCCAAGGGAATGTGCAATAATTTTGTGTCTCGACCCTTAACGCTCAACTAAATTGAAGCCTAGTTTGGTGATAAGAGAAATACGACATTTTCGAATACGCTTGAGCCTTAGTGGCCGCATCGCCTCGTGCCTAGCAACACTGTTTAAAATATTGATAGGAAAAATTCGGGCTTGTCAAAACTTTATTACAGTCACAAGACAAAAATTTCTAGTCTGAAAGTGTTTCGTCCATCTTCCAAACCGATGTTCTTGCCCGATCCCGATTGCGATTGCCAACTGTTTTTCCGCTCTACGATCCTTTTCCCCATTTTTATTAGGAGGGCGCTCTGATTTGAGTTTGTCACTATTGTCCGTTGTTCTAAGTATTGCATGTAAACTGTTGACTACTCCAACCTTGGGCCCCAAATCAACTTGGCCTATGTTTTCAAAAGATCTGATTTCATTGCCCCTTTCACCCGTCAATAATCGCCAAATGCGTACCACACCGTCCCACGATCCAGAGAAAAATAAATCGCTGTAAGGGACGCAATGAAGCGACGTGACCCAACGCGGTTGAGTGAGTGCCTCCGTGGTTCCTGAAATTATGTGGGTTTGGGTGCCATGAGCTAAAGCTTGGGTAAATACTGCCTTCTTTTTACTGGTGGTCCACAATGAAATAGACCTAGGGTAAACGATCAAAACCGTGTAAGGATACTTCAGCTCAACAACGCTTTTTTTGTACTCAAACCAACTCTGGTCACTGACCCGCTATCACCTCCGCTCAAAAACATTTTATCATCAATCATGCAAACACAATCAATCGAACCTTCAACGTAGTTTGGCAAGGAATCTGTTTTGCGCTTCCTTTTTGATTCTTGGAGGGGACCTTGATCCTCGGCATCCAGACCAACTCCGTCGATAAGGTCTCTTATTTTGCTGCTTCCGCCTCCTCTGAATACTAGTTGAGTCTCATCCATAATTTTCCAGTACCGACAAGTACGATCTCGTCCACCAGCAGAGACCAAAACTTCGTTTCTAAGAGATGAGATTGAATGAATCCGGTCTTGATGCCCAAACAATGTTTCAGAATAGGTAAGGCTTTCGAGGTTGAAAACCTTTATCATACGATCAAATGATGCTGAAAAAAGAGTGGGCGTGCCGGCTTGGAATGAAAGTGACTACGAAGACGCAGAAAAACTTTAGAAAAGTGAAATTCTTGGGGTTTGCATTCGAACCAAAAGGGATACGCACTGCTATCACATCCTTGTGTCCACGCAATCCCACTTTCCATTCGTTGGTACAATCATTAGTAAGGTCCCAAACCCCGATTAATTTGTCAGTACCACCACTTGCAAGAATCTTTTCATCCTCGGTAATATCAATTGTCAAGACCTCTCCAATATGTCCCTTTTGCTCATCAGCGCGAGCAGTTGACAGGGTTTTATGTTGTTTAGACTCTTGTTTTTTCTGGTATTTCTCTAAATCGGACCGCTTTGGTGGAACATAATTCTGCATTACCCTTTGAGATTGGATGTATCCTGTCTGGATGGCTTCTTCAACGCCATCTTGAGCGGAGGAAAAAGTCCAAATCTTAGCACAGTCATATTGGATAATCTTGCCCTGCTTATCGCTAACGTAAAGACGGGAGCCATTTTTGTTGAGCTTGACACATGTCACAGGCCGCGCATGATAGTTTTTCCCCGTTTTAAAGCGATAAAGGGATAATGAAGTGTTACTAAAAGAGTTCTTTAGCTTCTCTCCAAGAAACGAATAAAGCTTTCCGGTCGTTTCGAGCTAAAAATTGAGCCAACTCAGCTGAACGCTTCCTCGAAAGTGGAGAAAAATTGCTAATCGAGGGCAACATTGAAGGGCCAAGGGGCTTTAGGAATGAGAAACTTAGTTGCGCACATGATCCTGTTGTAATCGAGAGGCAATAATCTCCTTGTCGATTTCTGCTGCGTCGAATGTGCCTTCGTCACCTGCGAAAATACAAGCCGATGGAGTGGGAAACAGACACAAAACGTTCAAGTTAAATCCGAGTCAGAAACTGAAGCAAAAGGAATTCTCTGAGAGAAAAGGGGAAGCAAGTGAACATACGCTGCTGGCTCCGCTGAAGGTCCTGAAGGTAGCCCTGAGCCAGCCTCAAACGTTTCTGAGCAGGCGTCTCGTTTTCATCTTCCTCTTCCACGCTCTCTGGGCCTGATTGAGCATCCAAATCGACCGAAAGACCATCATCATCACCAGATTCTTCCAACTCTTCATCACGCGAATTCTTCTCCTTTGCTGTCGCACGACGGTGTCCCTCCGTTGAATTCTTTGACTTGGCCTGAGAAGACTTTTTGGAGCTGGCTAACGAGGTCTGGCGATTGGGACGCTTCCGTTTGGACTGCAAAGCAGCATTCGAGGACTTGAAGAAAGGGTCATTTGCGATGGCCATGATACCTCAATAAGACTTCCGTAGGCTGTTGAGCATGCTCTTGGAATCTTCCAATTTGTATCGTCGGAGTGGATTTCCAATCCCTTCGATGACCTAGCGCAACGACAAGACTCTGTAAAATCTCTTCCACGGCCAACTTGTGGGCTTTGCTTCCCAAGAGCCCCTTGATATCAATGATTTGGCCCAGCCACCTGGCCACAAACATCATTCAGCCAGGCATTGGAGCTATCATAGGATATCTGAAATGTATTTCCATATCTGGCAACCTGGAATGTCAAATCAGATATGCCGAATTTAGTAAATGCCCACACAAAAACACGCTTAGAGGTGACTTCTCAAATCCCTGTAAGTTCTGACCTCTCCCTTGGTTTTGAAAGTGTTGTTCAAACTTCTCTCCTTTTAGATACTCATTTTCAGAATGCCTAGGACATTGAATCAAGCCAAATTCATTTGGGAACTAAAAGAAAGGAGAAAAAGAATTGAAGAACAGAGATTGGATTCATGGGTTGGCATCCTTGTATACGCCAAAACTTACTTCTGATTGGGACATTATTCTTGGGTGATTCCAGTTTCATAGCGATGTTGATAGAGTAGAATACAAACTCTGAATACAGTGTGAATGAGATTCAGAGGGTGTTTTCTGGTTGGTGAACTGAACGTCTCACAGTCTAAATGTTGTTTTCTGATGCCAAAGCATTGTATTGGAGGTATCTCTGTAGTTTACTTCCAAATATTCATGGTAAGAAGTTGGTTTGGTGCGAACTTTTAGGATGGAGGGTTGTGAATTGACAAAGAAACTGCACAACTCAAGGAATGGTTTCATTTAGACTCAATTTCCCGGTCTTCAATAATGAGAGCTCATTTCTACAATAGGACATATGTAAACAATTAGGACTCATTTGAACATTTGGAAAGTGACAGAAATGGAGCTTCTGTTGGGTTCTTGGAAAAGTCTCATAAGATTAGTTAGGGATATTTTGTGAGTACTACATGCAGGGACATTGATATATTATTTTCCTTGAGCAAAGGATATCTTAGATGGCCGAAGAGGGAAGAGTGTCAAGAGATATCTAAGCTTATGTTTGGTGAAGGGCTCCCACAATGTGTTGAATTTGTTTATGAAAAACTAATGTCTTCATTTAAATTATCAATTTTTGATTTAAAAGTGTTTTAAAGCCAAAAGAACTGGTATTCCCTTAATATGTAGGCTGTGTGTCATCAGAAGAAGGTCATAGGGGTTTTGAGTGGTTGGCCTTGATAATGTGGTGATTGTCATATGTATTGAGAAATGGGACTTTATTCTTTCCATGAATAATGCTTCAATCCAGTTATGTGTATCTTGATGATGGGCTTTAAAATTTATCAATAAATGTGATAAATCTTGGAGCTTGGGGGAGTATTTCCAGCGCAACGCACCCCATTAGGCATAAACTGGTTCTTTGCTAGAAGGAAACCACAAAGAAAAAATATTAAGATAAGAATTTTAACTATTCCATTTTAAAAGAAAGCATAAATAGTGATCATATGATTGAGATTGAAAAGGCATATTAGGCATCACTCAAGTAATTTCATTTAGGTCGTGATAAACAAAAATATATGATGCACATCAGAAAATTAACTTAACTTAACTTACTGTGTTGTATATAATATTTTTCTGAATGTGTAGGAAAATAGGATGGGGATGAAGATTAAATGAATGATCAGGGGTCAGTGATTGATGAGGTTTTGATGATTCACAGGAAGGGCTGAAGTACCTCGATAGGATTCAGAGTATGGCTGTTAATTCCCTAGAGCGCTCCCATAAGTGAATGGATCTCTAGGGGATAAAACTAATCTTTTTTTACCTAAAGCATTTTTCAAAAATTTCCTTTACATAATAAAAAATCCACTTAACATAAATGACCTAATTTTTATTTGTTTAAAGTGAAAGCTTGGGGAGCATGGATTTCTTAGTGATTCATTCTGGGATACATTACTGAGAAACCAATTACAGATAATTTTCAAGATATTTTGATCTCAGGAGCTCTTATTTAGTCAGGGATAATGAATTTTATTATTCTATAAAAAGAATATTCCCAAGAATGTGTTTATTTTTTTCTAAAAGGTAATTATTTCAATTATAAATTTAATGAAGACAAAATTAAATGATGATGGGTAAATAAAGCTCAAAAGAAAATAAAATAAAATAATAATTTGATATCTTATCTTATTTTTTGAATTCACAAATTCATATATAAACTTCAAAAAAAGACATGGTAAAAACATTTCATAAAGCCCAAATCTGCCAATGTTTGAGTTATAACATCCCCCCATTATTTGCAATGGTAATGAAATGGAATACTTAGTTCTGAAAAAGATGTTAGAACAAAGTTATGACCTCAAATCCCAGATAAAAGTTTTTTTCTCCCTTCCAGCCACAATATAGGCATATAAGTAATCCCTATATTTCTTCCTTGATTTTTTTTCCAAAATAATAAGGTCCCAACCAGATTCAAAGATTTCCTTGTTCCAACTAAATTTTCCCTAATGTTCTTGATTTTTTCCCTCCAATATGATCTCTTGTTTGAACTTCTTCTCCTCAATAAATATCTCATGTTGGTTCCACTTCTCTTAAAAAAGAAAAATCCTCAATATGTGTCTTTTGAAGAAGTTTCCCTTACTAAGGAGAGTTTTTTCATTTCACTTTTGTGGATTCAAGAAAGCTTCATCTTCCATTACTTCAGATTGAAATAGGTCATTCTCTGATTTCTTATTCTCATCCATCAATTTCAAAATCTTTGGACAGAATTAGGAAGCTTAGAAACACCAATTGAATTGTTGATAATGTAATGGTGTGCATTTTCTTTGGGTAAATAATTTAAAATATTGTGGGCTAAATTGATGCTCCTTCCTTGTGATACATCATTTATCAAAATCAATATACCTTCTTCCACTTTCATCAACAACTACCCTATTTTTTTGTCATATTGAAGCAATAAATGCAATTAAATTGGATCAAAATACTAAATCCTTCCTCAATTTTATCATAAGAAGTGTAAATTCTTCTAAGATTTTTCCAATGAGCTTCATAAATTCCTTTCATTACATAAAGCCCCTAAAATAATTTCTCAAAGGTGTGTAGCAAGATATTTTTTGTATCTACTAAGTCTGTAAAAACAGTGATGAGCCATTGATACAAAGCTCATCGTTTGATTGATTAAGATTTCCCACAGCTATTTGGTAGGTTGCTTCCCTAGTAATGAGCTTCTCTTTCAAGAGGAATGTTTCTTCCTTAAAATTGTCTTAATCTCCTAATTAATTAGATATATTTATGTAGTCTTCAAGAATTTTTTTCGGGTTAAGATCCTTTTTTTCTCCCTTGTACCTTTGGACTTAGTTATAAATTTTGGACTCTGAAGTCTGACAAAAGCTCACATGTGAAGTGGTGGCACTGAGACCGGTGATAAAGTTTAAATAAGAGAATAGAAGCTTTTCTCTGCTGTTCTAGAACAAAAAGTCTCTTCATAAATCAGATTCATGGTTTATTATTCCACAAGATATGCTTTACTTGTTCCATCTTAATAAATAAAAAAATATTATGTGAGATGTACTGATACTTAGAGCTGGACCAGTACATGGAAACATTTTTCTCATGGGTGAGAATATTCAGTTATTCTTAACAGTTAGAATGTGTAATTGTAATAACATAGAAATATTAGTGAAATTATTGAAAAAATACTGAGATTTTTCAAAAAATTAGGTACCAATTTTTTTATTTTTCAAGATCCATCTACAAACCATTATAATAAATCAAATTGAAGGACTTTAAGCCTAGTTAAAATTTCCACCTCAAAACTTGGAGATGTGTCTATGAAGTATATAATTAGATTTGAAAATGAATTTTATGAGATGTGTCAGCCTATGACTTAAAAACAGAGAAAATACACTAAGCTCAAGATTACTATACCAATTGTACACAAGCAGGAGTTAAAAACACAACTTGAACCTTTATTGATACAAGTAAAAGCACCATAAAACCAAAAAAAGGAAAATAACGTAAAAACGCTGGTCTGTAAGTGTGAAAATATTCAGGAGGAAACCTTTCCTCTTCAGAAAATATTATTATTATTACCAAAAAATAAGAATCAACAAACTAATTGAGGATTTAAGCTCTTTCTGAGAATAAAGCTTAATCTTCACCTCTAAAATAACTCCTACATAATTTATCACAAAACCACCATTTGGGCTCCTTATTTAGAGCTCTAAATCAGGGCTATTCAATTGTACCAGTTCCAAGACTGTAGCACCTCTGGATCAAAGATTACCACACAAATACTATTTGAACAACCTGGAAAAATAATACCATTTTCTCACCTCTCATCTAACCTCAAGATTTATTATTAGAGAACATTCAGATGAAGTATTTTCTGGAATTTCTACAGCAGGGCTACATAAAAATTGAACCCTTATTCCTATATCTTACACAGATCAAAAGATATTGGTACTTTTATCTCGAAACAAGAACTAAACTATTTAGCTAAAATTGAAAGTAATTTGAGCCTGAATTTTTTTGGAATGATTAATTAAAAGATGGCTTTAAATATTAGCATTTTAGAGAGCTCACTCGTGTATACAATTTGAGGCAACTTTGAGCTTTTTATCTTCAAAATTACAGATTTATTGAGGATTTAAGGCTATAATGCCAAATAAAGTGGTCTTGGGGGATACTATCCCATAAGATTGAAGTATTAGGTTTGAAAGATGAGAAAGGGCTTCTCATATATTGATTTCTAATAATGAAGTCTATATAGTTACACTCCTTCCTGTATTGAGTGGCACTACGGGAACTTCTCCCATGCAATTGAATTATGAGGTTTCAAACCCATTCAATTGATGATCAAACTTTGATTACTCATAGATTGACTAATCAGAGGCCCCCAGAGATGTAATTTACAGTTTCTGACAATTAAGAAGAACCGTAAAGATTACTGGGGTCTTTAGAAAAATTTCTTCACCCTGTATGGGGTAAAAATGGAAGCTTGTGGCCCCATAACTCCATTTCAGCTCAGTTCAACGCTGTATTGAGACTGTGGGATCACAAGTGAGCCACAGAAGTGCAAATTTTCACTGTTTGGTCATTTTCAGAAGTGGATAAACTCCCAATATACTGAAGAAAGATAGCAAGAGGTCTTTTCCTCACAAAAATAGAGGATAATCTTGTTTTTATTTGGAATTCTTACATAGTAAAGGTATCAAAAACAGAATCCAAGTGGTCTTAGAATTTATTGTATATAACTATAATATTGAATATTGTTGCAAATATTATTATAAACCAACAGATAATTGGGAAGCCCAAGGATTTTAATAAATGAATCACCACTATATTATTGTAGTAGAGCTCTTTCAACTTATTTTTGAATATTAATTTTGTGTCAAACTAATATTCATAGCCTGATTATTACTATATGATAGAGTAATACTGAAAGTATGTGATTGAAGAGCTCTTATGGTTAAAAGAAGAAATACACTATGGCTTTGAGGTATCAGGAAAACTTTTATACTTCCAAAACCTACAATAAATGTGCCAAAATTACCATGAAAAAAAGCTATCCCCGCAGGCAGGGGTAGAAGGTCCAGCCTAGCTTTCAACTTTATTCATACTGGGTTCTAGCTTTCTATTATTATTTGGTCCCCTTCCAAGCCAGATTTTCAAGATTTGAACTACTTCATATAAAATCAATTAAGATATGTAGCTTCTGGAAATCCCAATACTCATCTTATTACACAAAGGTCTTTAATTTCCACTTTAAAAACCTTCAAATCAAGATTAGCAAAATAACCATGAAAAATATGATTTTATATTTATAAAGATTTAAGTTTTATATTTTCCCATTTTTTATCACATATTCCCTGCCATGGTTTTCCTTCATAAAGCTATATTATCAGATTTTGAGTTCTCAAATCTCAAAAATCTATATATCAAGAGTTTTTGTCCCAAGAATACCAAAAACACCATTTTCTCTAACTGAAAAAAATCAGTGTATTCTCATTATTAGCTTTCATTATAGACTTTAGTTATATACATAAAAATAAATTCAATACCAATTGAAATATGTCACTTCTGTTTTTAGCCATCAGAAAACTTTATTTGAAATTATTGGTTAGTATAAAACTCAAGATAAATTTATACTGAACAAATTCTCATGGGCTGTAGATTCATCTTTCACTATTCCAAAAATTTTGTTGTCTTTATTTGAGAGCTGAGATAAAATACTGATTCACTTTTTTTAAGTTAGATATTTACTCATTTCCACACCTTTTTACCTTGATGGAAATAAAGTCGGAGCTACATCATTTGAAAATAATCTCTCAACATATCATATAGTGTATAACATACCCAAAATTCTCAGAAAAAAATCACTTGATAAGAGAATATTCTGAAAGCTTATTTACTTCATCATACAATTTTCAATAAAAAACACCACTTATAGAATTCTTATGTTGTGGAAAAGAAAAAAGAAACTCAATTTATTATATTTATTCCATTTTCCAGTGAGAAAAAAGAAATATTACAACATTTTTTTCCAATCAAAACAGGGGAATATGTTACTATTGCTTGATTAAAAACAAAATCTCAGATAAATTCAGGTTTATTTGAATTAGTTACTCATAAATAATAATCTTATTGAGAATTAAAGGCTGTAAAAAACTTGACATAATATAAGAAGTATGGAATTAATGTTTGAGATCTTCAATATTTTACTATCTTAATTGAGAGAAGTAATTTTTTTAATTGAAATTAGTTTCAATAATAAAGATGTGAAGTCATTGCATAATATAACTGAATTCCTCTTTGCAAAAAATTATTCAAGTTTATTTCAAAACTTCTTTCTTCCATTACCTCTGTTTTAATATTCATAAATTCATTATCACTCTGGTGTTTTAAAATGAATTATTCTAGATTTTATATAATTAAGGATAGTAAATCCTCTAAAATGGTTCTTGGACCACTGAGATGTAATTTTATAAGGGTACTTCTGTCTAATCTCAAACAAACAAAATTTAAACTCAAAAATTTCAATTCAAAATTATACAAATATAATCATTTGTAAGAATTTTACGAACTTGATAAAAGTATAATGATAATATTTAGACAAAATTATCTTGTTTTAGTGCACAAAAAATAGATTTAGTTTGAAGCCTTTCACTATAATAAATATATATTTTATTGAAATGTTATTCAGTATTCTAATTTGAAGAGAATTTCTTCAATTTGATTAATATATTTATAATTAACTAGAGAATATGGTAAAATTGATCAATTTTGAAAAGCTCATCCAACTAACAGATTTTACAGATCTGTGGCATAATATGTCTTAGAATAAGCTTGACACATTTATATAACTCTACTTACAAGAGTTCATTCCCCAGTTTTTTGAAAGAAGGGATACCTTTAAAGTGTGTTTTTGAATCAAAAAACTTGGGATTTATCTTTTTTGGTCTTTAAAAAATGGAGAACCAATTCCATAGGCTTGGATCTAATATGCATAAAGTTAAGTAGAACATTTGATCCCTCGGGAAGATACTACTCAAAATTACTATAGGCCCTGGGAAAGGAATTTTGAGAAAAATTTATGAGCTAGGTATTTCTTATGAGGCTCTTCAAAAATTACTACATGATTCAAATTTTCCTCAAAAATTTTACATTGCATTTAATCATATATTTACCCCATATTTTGACCATGGAAGTTGGTACTAAATCTTGGTTAAATTCCTTTTCATGATCTATGAGTTAATCCATTATTCATAAAAGACATAAAATTATCATCATCAATTCAAAAAAAAAATATTATTAGTGTTTTCAAGATGTAACAATTGAAGCTCAAAAGGTAGATTTTGCCTTTCTGAGATTTCCATCACACTAAGTTATGCTTCAATAGATTAAAAAGGCTAATTTCCTTCAAAAAAGTCTTTATTGTAGGTATTTTGATTCTAAAGAGCCCAAAAAACAAAAAGTATCTGATGGTAATAATTCATGACTATTTTTCATGTTTTTTGATTAAAAGAAGAAAAATGAAATATTCATGTATTTCAATTTCCAAACTCATTCTCTATTAGTAATTCATGAAAATTACTATTAAATCATCAATCGTATACTCCATAATTCCAGAATCTTTGCATAAAATTTCTTGAAAGAATTTTAAAGGCTGCTTATAATTGTCTCTATGTAAAAATTCATAATAAGATAAAAAGCTCTTTATATTAATAAATAAATTTAGTACAAATCATTAAGGAATCTGATTTAATGTGCATCATAGTTTCATTTGTTAGTTCATTGGAAAGCTGTCAACACAGCCCAAAGTCGTCTGAATTTCTTTTTCTTTTAATGAACACTGATACATTCAAAAAGGGAAATATTTTAAAAAGCATTAAGGAACCCTCTTTGAAGGAATGTGTGTTTTTCTTGATAAAGGCATGGAAGTTGGGTTCAACTTCTTTCAAATTATGCTTAAACCTTTTTCCAACCCACCTCTACTAGCTAGGTTGTGCCATTGTTAGTTTTGAGGCAGAAAAAAGTTGGATATGTGAGGATTCAATCATTCAATATTTCCATTTTGTTCTTAATTATGGATTAAATGGGCTTATATTGGGGGATATGAACTGGAAAGACTTACATATGACAGTTGTTCAATTATTTAATAGGAATATCCTCTATCAGATGACCAATAATTGTGAGATTAAGAGTTACGTTTGACATAAAAGTATTGTCAAGTTGTTTACATTCAATTATAAAGTATCCATAAATAGTTTAATAAAGATTTCCTTCACCATTTTTTGATTGATAAGGACTTATTACACTTAATTGTATGAGCTTGTATATATGTAACAGATACTGAATCAATATTTCTACTCAAAGGTAAATTTAATTCATATAGAATCTTATCTTTATTTGAGGGAAGAAATAATAGATTTATTGTCGTTCTTGTTATTTACTTTTTCATATTTTATCCTAACATTCTTTTTTAAATCATATTGTTGTTTTCAATTTCTCAATTCTCTATTTTAGCAATTTTTGTGTTTCTCTTGTATTTTTATCTTGTTTTTGTTTGTTATTATTTTTCAATTTTTTAACTTTTCTCAAATTTTTTATAAGCTGTCTTGTGACTATTTCAAAGTTTTTTATTCTCAATATCTTTGGTTTTCTTGGTTTTTCTGTTTTTTCCTTTCCTTTTTTTTTAAAAATTTGGTTTTTTGAATTTTTTTGATCTTCTTTTTTTGTTTAATTTTATTTCATTTTAATTTTCTATTTTTTATTTTCTTTATTTCTGATTTTTCAATTTTCTATTTTTTGTTTTTAAATTGTGTTTTTTTGTTTTTTCAGTTTTTTCATTTTTTTGTTTATTTTATTTATTATTATTTTAATTTTTTTTTTGGAGTGTTTGGGGTGGAGATACATTGGAATAAGTTTCATGACACTTATTTCAGTGTAGTAGTAATTATTTGTTTGTGCTAAGATTATCTTGAGAAAATAATTACATATAAACTGGAATAAGTGTAAGAACACTGACTCCAGTGTATCTCCACCCCGAACACTCCATAAAAAATAAATTCAAAAAAATTCAACAAAAAAAATAAGAAAAGTAAAAAAAAAACTGAGAAAAGAAATAAAACCCTATAATAAAACAGTAAAAAACATAAAATAGGAATAAAATGAAAAAAAAAATCAAGAAAAATAAAACAAAAATTAAAGAAAATACAAAAGAATAAAATAACAAAAGACAAAAATAAAGATAAAAATAAAAAAACAAAAAATAGTGGAAACATAAATAAACAGAAGCAATTAAAAATGAAAAATAATGATGCTAAGTAAAATTAAGAATAATTAAATAAATACATGATATTAAAAAATTAAATAAAAAGATAAAAAAAATTAAATAAATCAAAATATAGATGAAAAATGAAAAAAAAATTGAAAAAAACTCAAGTGAAGAAGAAAAAATTGAAAATTCTAAAAAAAAAATTTTTCTGCTTGGACTGAAAATCAAATTTGATGCTCATTTGTGTTCTTTGAATTGTATTTTAAACTTATTGACACAATTTTATCAAAAAAATATTGAAAATTGACATTGAAATTACAGGAGGTTTGTCAATGTGTTCAAAGATGATAGAGGTAAAACAAAGATATGGAAGCCTTCAAGATTGAACCTCACCTCAATTTCTTAGACCTTAATTGTATATTATTCTCAAAAAATAACTTTGAGAATGATGAGGTATTCCCAACACATTTGAGAAATTAAAAAGAAATTTGTATAAAAAACCCCATGAGGGACACATTACAATATTGTATGAGTTACAGACCTCCATATGCAAGGAAGTTTCAATTGTAAAAGTACCTCAATAATGAAAGATTTTCATAACATGAAAGGAAGCTCAGAAGAATTGACTAAGCAAACTGAGATGTAAAAATATG
This sequence comes from Austropuccinia psidii, assembly GCA_023105745.1. NCBI lineage: Eukaryota > Fungi > Basidiomycota > Pucciniomycetes > Pucciniales > Sphaerophragmiaceae > Austropuccinia > Austropuccinia psidii. Next base: position 31,306,248 of record JALGQZ010000011.1, read on the forward strand.
TTTTCCTAAGCAATATCTTGCATAATAAAGGGAATGGTACAAATATTAAAAGAGAAATTCTTTCTGATTTATGAGTATTGATAGTTGAGCTATAAATTTTAACTTCCAAGGTCTTGTCTGAAGAGTAAATTACAAATAAATCTTAGATATTAGTAATTAGAAGAAAAAATATATCTTATTATCATAAAATAATATAACTCTGGAAAATTCCCTCTCAAAAGGTATACAAGCTATTTTAGAAGATAGAAACACCAATTTTTTGGTGGATAATTTGAATTTTGGATGAATAATTTTTGTAAATATGATATTATATATATATATTGTAGATTTGCTTTTGAGAAAGGGTATTTGTAAGAATATTGAAACTGTGGGAAAATGTGAAATGATTGAATTATGTCAAGTAAAAAAGAAAACAGAATAACTGCTAAATTAATTGAAAAATTTGTTAAAAATTAATGTGTTTCCTAGTTGTGAATAGAATAAATTTTCTAATTTGTATTTCAGTGATAATTGTATTTGTAATTAAAGATGAAACAACTCCAGTATCTTCTATTTTAATCGAGTAAAATTCTAAATGACAAAGCCTGTGGCTGGAAGTATCTGCAAAAATATTTCAAGGTTGAAACCAGGGTTAAGACCTAGGTTGGACCAGCTACCCCTGCTGGTGGGGATAGCTTTTTTTCATGGTGAATGAATTGAGATGTTCCCTATTTTCTCCTATTTTAAGGAGATTTCAGGTTCTAATCATTCATTTTGTCTCAAATAAGTAAAAAGGATTTTCATTAGAATATGTGTCCTGATAAGGAAATGAAACCAGATTAGATAATAAATATGTCTCCGCGAAGGATATATAAAATAAAAATGAATAAAAATAGATAGCACTTATGTAAATAATAGGGAAGAAATAAACTAAATAATCGGAGTGATCCCAAAATATCTCTCAACTCTAATCACTTCTAGAAGAATTTACTGTGTGCAATATTCAGTTTTTGTCTTGAAATTTCCATAAATTATTCTGAATCTTTATAATGAACCTCTTAAAATGAATATGAAAGCATTTTCATAGCTCTTGGGGTTATATGAACAAATGTTTGTGTGTTATCAGAGCCATTTGAAAATGACTTGGATCTATATCAAGATTTTTCATTATTCTGTGAGAGTATACTGCTTTGATCAAAGTGAAACTCACACAAATTGTTAAAAGGAACTTAAATAATTTTTATCACCAACAGGGTCAATATAGAAACCTAATTAATATTATTCTCTTTGGTGTCTGCTTCCTGATTTCAAAACTGAGGCGATTTAATTTTTTGAGGCTATATAAGATCATACCTCAGCCCTAAAATTTTCTATGGGTACTATAGTTAAGAAAATATTCATTAATTTACCTTTAAATGTTCTCAATGGATCCTCAATGTTCATATAGCTTATTGAATATTTGAATAGGGCATATGTAACTGTTTTTGTTTCTCAAAATGAAATTGGAGGTGAATTTAAAAGACAATTCTTTAGGATCTTGAAAGTTTCAGCTTATAATAAGTGTAATTTTCAACCATCACCAGATGGGGATATTAAATAGAAATTAGATTTAAACCAAAATTAAACAAAAAATTATGTCATAAAGTTTTATCTAGTATCATATTTATCATGAGAGAGCTACAGTTATAGTGAAATAACTGGTATCATTGATGAAGCTATTATAATCCATGAAAAAGATATTAAAAATAATCATTTGCATGGAAATAAATTTGAGCTACGAAATTAGATCTAAAAATAATTCAAAATATCAAGTTATTTACTTAATTCTGAAAGGTAGTTTCACAATGAATCGACTTCAAGCTTCAAACCCTGAAAATGAAACCAAGAAAATGCCTTGAATTTGGTTTTGTATCAGCCTGCGACTCAAAATTAGGGAGAAAATATGAAACTCAAAATACAATTGATAATGAAGTCAAATCAAATTAGTCAAATGAGCCTCCTTTACCTCATTAGGAAAAGAAAAGGGACAATGTGGACACAAGAGCCATAATAATATTTATCTAATACAGCTCCTACAGCCGCTCATCTGAAATATAAGAACCTCAAATTTCATACTATATGATTCTTAATATCAAAAGAAAATAAATCAAATATATAGAGGGATTTAGGATTTTATATTAGCATTAAATTGAGTTTTTACCCTGCTAATAAAATATTTATTTCTTATTATAGAAAACAACTGTGAAGCATTTTATAAATACATTAAATGGAGGCTATTTAACTACACCGATTATCAAGTCTGGAAAGTCAAAAAAATGAAAAATTACACCACTAATTCCACTGAGAATAGTAGAAAAGAAAACTTTCTACTTTCACCTTGAATATGAATTGTACGGCTTGGAGGCTCGCCCAAAAATAAAATTTCTTTATAAAAAACTCAATAAAAAGCTTTCTAGTCATATAAATCAAAAATAACTATAATACAGAGGTAAGAAGATGTTAAATTGTTTCTTCTAAATATATGAAAAAATAATATTTTTCAAAAAAGTAAAAGAAAACTTCTATTATGTATAGATTTTCCATGATTCAGACAAAGTGGGTCAAAAATATATCGGCTCCTTAAAGCTAATAATTCCTTAATTATGAGACAATTATGAGCTCTATATCTTAGAAGCTGACAAAATAATAATGTTTCATATTGAAAGTGCCACATAATTCTGTAGAACTGTGTATTGTGAAATATTTTACAACACAATTGAGATATAAGGTTTCATCCCTCCTCAAAATATGTTTTTAATTGGAGTACTATTAGATTGAACAAATAAAGCTCTCAAGATGTGCTTTGTATAGCTCCTGGTGAGGCTGGGCTTTCAGAAAACAAATAGAATCTTCGCTGAAGAAATATTTCACCTAGTATGGGGAAAAAATGGCCAGCTCTTCGTTCGAGACCACATAAAAACTTCAATACTTGGCTTATTTGAATTCTTTGGACTATAAAAAAGACATTAGAGAAAAAATATTCACTCTACTAATAGAGAAGAAGAATATCCTCCTCAAGCCCTCATTTTATATAAAAGGAGTTCTTCCCCCTTTGAAAATTTACCCATCACTTTTTAATTATTATTATTATGTGGTTGAACTCCTATTTACAGGCGGTAAATACATAGGAAAGATTATATAATTATGATATTAATCATCTCAGTAATTATAAAAATTTATTAATTGATAATTACTGCACCAGGTATTTCCACAGACTCATCGCCACTGATTTCCAATAGTAAATTCCTTGCTATTTTTTATCAAAAAAAGCTCTATGTTACAGGCTTATATATTTAGTTGTTAGTTACCTTATTGTAGATTCAATATAAATTAAGTGTGAAAGTTTGGATTTTTCACATTACCTCCTTACTAATATGAGCGGTTCCTCATAATCACACCCCATACTCTAATTTATATTTCAATACCAATTAATAATCTATAAGCACCTCTTAGCTTATACTGAATAAGTATAAATATAGTATGAAATAGATTATTTCCATTTTAATAATGATAAATCTTGATTTGCTAGGAGGTAATGATAGTATATTTTGAAAATTGGAACTACGGAAATATTTGAATACAGACTAATATACAGCAGGAAAAATTGTTTTTGAATTAAAAAGTTGTAAGGTTGTTTCCATAAAACAGTGTTGAGTATGATTCGATCAGATGGAAATATACCCTGCATATATTTAGCTTCAATATGTCAAAATTTCATGTAAAAGTACCATCACTAGGTAATTTATTCTATGAATAGACATCCAGTAATTTGAGCCTAGAATATACTGTTGTATTTACATAGATATTCTATCGGAATTCTAAGAAAAATCTTCCAAGATTCTCCTAATATAGCTTCAGTATTTCTGTTTCTGAAATAGGTGGTAAGTATTTGTATAGTTAACAAGAGAAGGTGAAGTGTGTGTGGCTATGAAATGAAAATCCAAGCTCTGATTCAGAAAGTATAGCTTAGTTTCCTTCACAAGAAATGAATGAGAAAAATAGGAAAAAACATAGTAAACTGTGATCTGAGCCTTAAACGTCTTATTTTTGAACAGTTGCCATTAATATTGAAAAATACCTTTTCCTTCTTATATGCTAAATATTAATGTAATTTATATAACACTTGCTCATTAAATGTTACAAAAAATTCAACAGAATGAGCTTATATAGTCAGAAAGCTATGAATCCATAGTTGTTTTCAATGCACATTTTATTATGAAAAAAGAACAAGATACTCAAGAATTAAAAGGATCTCCTTTGATAAGGTCACCAAATCAATTAAAGCAATGGAAAAGGGTACTTGTTAAGATCAATCACAAAAGGAAATTATTTGAGACTTATTGGTGTGAAAAATATCATATTGTAGCTGTCAAATACAGAATTAATGCAAAATTATTATATGGAATATCCATTTTTAAAAAGGGTCATTTTTATTGGGGGTTACTGTGAAAAACTATGTGACAAACACCCCAAATGGCCAGTTTTGGCTTCTGGGGCATCACTTTGGTCTTTTCTGCTACGGGCTGGGGGGGTTATTTTCCCCAGCTACTTCCAACAAACCCTGAAACCTGCGGAAGACTACAATTTAGGGGGTTTTACTAGGTAAATATCAGTGAAAACACTTGAAATGGCCAAATTTGTGCTGTAAAATGAGTTTTGGGGGCTTAAATAGCTGTGAAATATAAAGTTATTTCTACATTATTGTACGGAATATTTTTGAAAAACTGAAAGAAAACCATTTGTCAAAAAGTTCATGTGATAAAATTATCTTTTTAAACCATTGAATGTGTATGGATGTTTAGACTGCATTTAACCTCTAAAATCCGATTTTATCCACCAAAAAATGTATTTCCGGTTATTCTAAATATGAAAGAGGCTGTATTTTATCTCCCAGCTATCAAGTATATTAAATATTGAATATTTTTCTTTTGGTATTAATCAATTCTTCAGTCTGAATTAGTTAATGTTATTGCCCATAGACCTATCCATGATAGTGATCTCAAAAGCTTAATTCTCATGTAGTTAATAATTTTGGGTCATTTTCATGTTCCTTTTAATGCCCATTAGTATCCTCCAAAGAGGCTTATACAAAGCTTTTAAATTATCCACAAAAGCTAATAATCTCAGAGATTTAATGTGAGCCTTGAGGTATATTTACATACCCAAATAGGCCACAATTTTCTTAAAAAGAAATTTTGAATAATACATAACTCATAAATCATGCATATATTCAAAATTCATCATTTTTGATTTCAGAAAAGATGAATAACTTTTTATTGAGTAAGTAAATCCATGGATTTAAGGCCAGATTTGGATTCTACACAAAAATTCACTTAGGGTAGCTCCATAGAGTGAATAAGCTCAAATTAACTTTTTGAGGTGGTAATATGGAAAATACTTCAACACCACATCATTAATACCACATAAAAGATCCGTGAAAATTTTTGTTTTTCTTGATTTTACACCAAAATAATGGGAAAGTAAGAAATCCCATGTTACATATACACTAAGAATGGTGTTATACATGTTTTGAGCACTTAATATTATGGTATTCTTACATGCACTTTTGGTACACCCATAGTGGATATCTCACTGTAAGCTTAAATTTCTATTTTGACGTGAAAAATAAGCAAGGGGGACAAAAGACATCAAAGAGAGCCAGGGTACCCAACTTCTGAGGCCCTAGAGGCGTGGATAGCTCCAAAGCTTGGTTCCACGGCTGATCTTGACCCAATTGGTAAACTAAACCTCTTTGGGAACTTGGTTACCAAGTTACAACTACTGTAAAACACCAGAAAATAGCAAATAACCTGCTATTTTGACGTGCCAAGGAGGTAAAGAGCTACTTACACTCCTGTAACCATGTCAATTACTAATTACTTTCCATGGATAAACCCCAAAAGAGTAATAAAACCCTTTTTGGACTTGTATCCATTGATTTACCTCATAGCAACCAGTCAAACACTGATATTTGCAATTCTATGTAGAAATGAGGTAAAAACTTCAAAAATTCATTAAAAATACAATTCTTAATGAATATTTCTGAAACTTTCAGGACCAATTGAGAACTGTATTATCTATGGTACAGCCAAAAGGAATTACAGTTTTACTAGTAAAATTCAAAGTTTTACTTACAGTCCATTTTTGGTTATTCTACGTGAAACACTGAATCTTCAAAATTTCACAGTAAATACAACCTGTGATGAAATTGTCAATAACATTGATAACTTTGGGAAATCAATGATTAATTTGGAATAAAAGAAGATTTACAAATGTTACTCCTTTTATTCTTAACCATATTGGGGTTGGTAGTCACGTAAAAGCATCAATTAAGCAATTATGACAATTTTATGTGACAACAGATGATGTAAGTACTAATCCAAAAGGGTTTAATGCTTTTTCACTCACTTGTTTTTCAGTTTTCTCCATGGCACGCCTCTGTGAGCTGTCGTTGACTTAAAAGAGACCTTCTCTTGCTGTTTTTGCCATATCATCATCATCTTATTATCATTTTATATCATTGTTACCAACAAGTAAGTATTAGTTAAATCTATTCTTAAGTGTTTTAAATCTTTCAGAATCAATCAGAAAGACGTGAAATCATAGAATACAACTATATATTGTTGTAATCCTGCTCTAAATCATTTTGATCTCTTAAATCCACAATTCTACGTCAAATTTCTCTACTTTTATCTATCAATAAGTTCTTTGGAGTATTAGTGAGTCATTTATCTTTAATTCTTGAAGTTTTTCTCTAGTAATAGTTTTCTTCAAGTATTAGCTTTATAATTATTCTTGCAAAAGATAATTATATATTAAAATAATTTTATTATTTTAATAAAAGAAGTTTTTATTATTAAATTCTTCTTGTAATTGATTCTTGTAGACAATTACTTGCTCACTGTTAAAATCACTAGTAGTGCTTAACACGTGAAAGAAATAATTCTTTAATTATTTAATTGTGGTTAAAATAATATTTTATTATTATATTTCATAAGAACAGACAGAGTACTGTTGATTAATAGTAATATTATCATCAGTTTCATAGTCACATCTTACATTTAAGGGATAAACAATTACCCCTGTAAGGGCTTATGTGGGTCTACCAAAGCCCTTAAAAAAAGGCCATTTCTCTATTAATTTCATTGAAATTTTTACAAATCTTGGAGGTTTATCTTAAGTGTGCATAAGCTAAAAGTCAATCTTACCTCATCAATAATATTATTTGTTATTTACCCTTTAAAGTAATTTATCACATCAGCTTCATATAAAATTAAAGTTAATTTCAAATCTGATTAAAGATTTGAATTAAGAGATTTTCTTTGAATTTTTTTCTTTAAGATATTAAAAATATTAGATCTAAAATATATGTATTATTTTTAAAGTAAATATAAAAATCATATACCCAAAGGAAACTTAAATATACTTGTGATTAAAAATAACTCTTTTAACTTGATTTTTCATCAGAAATTGAAAGGTTGTAAGCTAAATTTTATTTATTTTTAATTATGGGATCCTTCTTTGTGAGTAAGGAAAGCTCTCTTAATGATCTTTTGATGTTAGAGTAGGTATATTAAGACATAAAATGTGCCATTTCATTACTGTTTTTTTCTCATAAATCAATAAAATCAATCTTAAACATTATATATATCTCATGACATAAATTCTTATATTATTATAAATAATTCTTCAGTTTTTTATTCTTTATTATTCTTAAAGATATAACTTAAGATCTTAGAGTCTGTCAGGGTGACTCTATGATATAGCTTCAAAATGTTAATAAAAGCTATAACTCTGAGTGTGACACAAAAATAATGATATTTAATTAATGATGAAATGGTTAAAAGGGTTATACTAAAAGAATTTAGTGATGGTTAGTGCTATTCATAGCCCTGGGTGCAGTGTTTACCTGTTAGTTTAAAATAATGAACCCTACAATAATTACAGTTATAATTATACCTGTTGAATTCTAAGGGCACCAATTTTTCAAGAAGCTTTACCATGTAAGAATAATAAGAGCAGGATGATGTATTGGCCTTCTAGTTAGGAAAGGCCTCCTTTTATCTTTTTCTGGGGTAGTGGGGGGTTTTTAACCTCTGCACATGAGCACAGAGTGAAACCTTTCACTACTGTGGGCTGGTTCATGGTTTTACACACTCAATACAGACCTTTTTGGGTAGAAATGTGGTTTTATAACCACAAGTTGTCATTTTTACCCTATACAGGGTGAAACCTTTCACCAATGAAGTTTACAGGTGTGTTCTGGTGCTTCTGACACATCAGAAGCTGTACAGAACTCATATGGACCCCTGTATTTTCCTGAGCTATGAGGTATTGAAGTATAAACAATTTTATTTGTCTATTTGACACCACATAATCATACCTATGGGATAGTATCCCACAGTAAAGCTGTATTGGTCTAAATGTGGGATTTTGATCTTAAAGCTTCCATAACTTTGTCAGTTTTTGAGATATTGAGCTCAAAGTTGGTTCATTGTGTAGCCCTAGATGAGATCTACAAATTGGTAGCTCATTTGGCATAGAAAGGTTATTCCATGTTCAATTTGAGTTATCCAGATGTATGATTATCTCAAAATCTGTATGGAACTTGTTTGTATGATGTGTCTATGAAACTGTTGATAATATTACTATTAATCAACAGTACTATGACTGTTCTTATGAAATATAATAGTAAAAAATTATTACACCACAATTAAATAATTAAAGAATTATTTCTTTTATGTGTTATACGCTACTAGTGATTATAACAGTAAGCAGTAATTGTCTGCAAGAATCAATTACAAGAAGAATTTAATAATAAAAACTTCTTTTATTAGAATAATAAAATTATTTCAATATATAATTATCTTTTACAAGAATAATTATAAAGATAATTCTTGAACAAAACTATTAGTGGAGAAAAACTTTAAGAATTGAGATAAATTACTCACTATTAATCCAATGGACCTTTTTAGAAGATAATAGTAGAGAAATTTGCCGTGGAACGGTGGATTTAATGGATCAAAATTGAGTTATAACAGTATTACAACAAAATATAGTTTATTTCTATGATTTCATGTCTTTCTGATTGATTTCTGAAATAATAGAACACTTAAGAAATAGTTTTAACTAATACTTACTTGTTTGGTAATAAAGGTATAATATAATAATGTGATCATCTGGAAGAAACAGCAAGAGGAGGCCTCTTTTAAGTCTAAGAAAGCTCACAGAGGCATTCCATGGAGCAAACTGAAAAACCAGTGAGTGAGAAAACAATAAAACTTTTTGGATTATTGATTGCATCATCTGTTGTCATGTAAGATTATCATAATCACTTAATTGAGGCTTTTATGTGACTAGCAACCCATTTATGGTTAAGAATAAAAGGAGTAACAACTGTAAATCTTCCTTTATTCCAAAATAATAATTTATTTCTCAAAGGTATCGATGTTATTGGAAATTTCATCACAGAATGTATTTTCTGTGAATTTTTAAAGATTCTGTGTTTCATGTGGAATCATCAAAAATGGACTGTAAGTAAATCTTCTAGTTTTACATATAAAAGTATAATTATTTTTGGTTTTTATATGAATTATAAAGTCCTCAATTGGTCCTGAAAGTTTCAGAAAGATTCATTAATAATTGTATTTTCAATGAATTTTTGAAGTTTTCACCTCATTTCTACATAGAATTGCAAATAGCAGTATATGGCTGGTTGCTATGAGGTAAATCAATGGATACTAGTCCAAAAAGGGTTTTAATTAATCTTTTGGGGCTTATCCATGGTAATTCATTAAGAATTGGCATGGTTACAGGAGTCTAAGTTGTTCTTTACCTCCTTGGCACATCAAAATAGCAGGTTATTTGCTATTTTCTTATGATTTACTGAAGTTGTAACATGGTAACCAAGTTCCCAAAAGGTTTTAGCTTACTAATTGGGCCAAGATCAGCCATGTATCCAAGCTTTGGAGCTTTCCACACCTCAGAGGCCTCAGAAGTTGGGTACCCTGGCTCTCTTTGATGTCTTTTGTCCCCCTTGCTTATTTTTTTACGTCAAAATAGAATTTTAAGCTTCAAGTGAGATATCCACTATGGGTGTACCAAAAATGCATGTAAGAATACCATAATAGTAAGTGCCAAAACATGCATAACACTATTCTTAGTGTGTATGTAACATGGGATTTCTCATATTCCCATTATTTTGGCATGAAATAGAGACAAACAAAAATTTTCACAGATCTTTTATGTGGTATTGAAGTATATTCCATATTACCACCTCAAAGAATTCATTTGAGCTTATTCACTCTACGGAGCTACCCTAGGTGAATTTTTGTGTAGAATCCAAATCTGGCCTTAAATCAACAGATTTACTTCCGCAATAAAAAGTTATTCATCTTTTCTGAAATCAAAAATGATGAATTTTGAATATATGCATGACTTATGGGTTATGCATAGTTAAGAATTTATTTTTAAGATAATTGTGGCCTATTTGGGTATGTAAAATATACCTCAAGGCTCACATTGTTTGCCCCTGACTTTTGTTCTAGATTAGATATGGTTAAATGGATGGAACTATCAGATATCCCTGATTTTTCTCTTTTAAAAGAGACCCCAATTTGGGTATCTCATACTAAAGCTGTAGAAGTTGGATGAGAGTTGAATATTTTATTCACCCTTAATTGACCGTATTTTGGCCATAACCTCTATATTTCTGGTGCTGGCTCAATTTGGCTAGTATCATTGGATAGCCCTGATTGGTAGCTTTAATTTGAATACCCATTTAATGGGGTCCAGCCTTTTTCTCTTTATTTTAGATGAGAGGTGAAAGTTAAGGTTTATGCTCAGAAACTGCTTTGAGCTTGAATAAATTTGTTATTCTTTGTCCTATGATTATGGGAATTTTATATTTGGAAAGAGGTGATTTTATTCTTTATTTTGATACCTTCTGAGCTTGTTTGGCTCAGCTCCATGTCTTGGTGGTATTTTGCTCTACCATTGGTTTATGGTATTCTGGTAGTCATGCTTGTGCTCTGGTTTTGAGTTACAGGCTGACACACCCTTCCTCTAAAAAAAGGCTCATTATTGATGAGACTTCCCTGTCTTTTTTTTATGTACTATTTTGGTTCTTGTGACCTTGACCCAACACATTTCTTGTGGTTATACCCTCCCTGTCTAGTGGTTTATGTTTCAAACCATCCAGATGTTTGGTCATTGGTTTTCTTCTCTTTCAGTGGACTGAACCAATTTCCTTTGTTCCATGGCTCTTAAATTCCACCAAATATTCCTCATTGGGGTTAAGCTACCACCATTCCCCACACTATCAGAGTCAGATTCATGACCTCCTTGTTCTTTTCTTGTCTATTTCTCTCTTTCAAATATCTCTTCACTGTCTTTGGGAAACTTGTCTACATAGTGATTGGGTGATTCACAGTTGTGAGATCCTGTTGTGATTTCAGATTCTGAAGCATGAGTTTCTTTGTCTTCCAGGGTTGGATTCTCCCTGTTATCACAATTACTATGGGTATTGTATCTACCAATAGATGTTCTAATCCTTACTTATTTCAAAGTAGTTGATATTTCATCCAAGGCAGATTCTTTGGATCATCTGAGTTTTACTGCATTCTCTAAGTCTCCTGGTAGTTTTTTCAACAGTTTGTGATCTATCATTTCTGTTGTTATGTGAGGGTCAATGGCTATTAGCCTTTTTTACTGTCTCAGACACCAATCATATGGATTTTTGTCCACTTCGTATCTATCATTTCCAAATGAAAGGGCTTTCTGCCATATCCATGTATCATTTCTGTACTTTTTGATTATTTGGCTCCTCCACCATGGCCAGTTTATTCTACCATGAATATCTTCCATTTCAGCATACCATATACTAGGATTTCTGTTAAATTATGTGTTCAGTCTAGCTGTTATCCAGTAGTCTTGTATGCTTGGAGAATCAATGAAGAGTCCATCAATCTAATCAATGAGTTCCATGTGATCATATTCTCCTACACCAGACATTTTGGCCACCTTGAGGCTTCTTGAAGCTGTTTCAGTTCTTCCTTCTCTGAATAAGTCATATTATATCCATCTTGGTATTGTGATGGGGATCTTGGCTTATTCTCCAACAAGAAATATGGTTTGATGTCTTCCTGGTGGTATGGATTATCCAAAAAATATGCTTGTGTTTGGGGTTTTATGTTTATGCAGACATTGAATAATTTTTCAATATCTTGATCCAGGTATTCCCTGGCCCTTTTGAAGTGATTCTGCTCCTCCAAGACTTGATTTAGTCTTCTTTTTTTCTCTGATGAGGCTTTACTTAATTTAGTATAGTCCTCTTGAAGGTCATTAATAGTTTTGGTTTGTAAGGTATTAACCACTTGTAACCTTGAAATATTTTTGTGGAGTCTTTCAAAATCTTTTTGAGTTTATTCTACAATTGCAAAATTTTTAACCATAGGATATTACTACTTATGGTACTCTCAGGGGTCACAACATTGTGTTGGATCTGAGTGGAGACATCATTCCTTATTCTAGGGATGCTAGCTTCATTAGAAGTATTTCAAGCTGTTTGTTGGTTTTTTGTAATTCTTTTGGGAGGTCCAGCAATTTCTGGATCATAGGATCTGACTCTTTCTGCCTCTGGTTGAAAGAAGTCTTGTTCTTGTCCTATGATCCTCTTCCTCTCCTGGATTCTACCTGTGATTGGAAAGTATGGTGACTCTTGGTCACTGATCTGCTGGTGCCTGAGTGGTGTGAAGCCACTAGGGAGTTTAGTTGAGTTACCACTCCTTATGAGCCTGAAAGAGTCAGAGTATATTATCTCTGGCTCAATTGCACTTATATCAAAATTTCTTTGAATAATATCTATTTCAGGGAAATCTTTTGAATACTTTCTACAATTTCTTTCTAGTGGAACTCTAGGCTGAACTCCCTGTCTGCGATTCTCAATTTGGAAATTTCTTTGAAGATTTGATGGGTTAGAATAAATTGTTCTATGTAAGCCATTCTTGGAGGTTTTCTATTGGAAACCATCTTAAATGGTGTAGGAAGGTTCATTTTGCCATGTCTTATGACTTTGAACAACTTCAACTTCTCTCCTTTCCAGTCCTCTATTACTACTTCTGGTTTACTCTCTTTGCAAGGAATAATCCCTTGGAAATCCAAAGTCTTTGAAATAAGTTAGTAGCATTTCTGATTTGTAAAGTGAGATTCTTATCTAGTTGATTAAATCCCTGTTTTTTTGGTTTTTTTTTAGGAATCTATAAGTCAGTTTGGACAAATTATTATTGAAAATATCAATAATAATTATCAAATCAGCTTTCCATGCCAATTTGTATGGAAAACCTCAATTATGAGAGTTTCCACTGAAGAGAAATCCAAAAAAATATATACTTTTCATATATTAAAGGATTAAGTAAAAGAAACATGATTTCATTTCTTTTTTGAATAAGTATTATTATTGAAATTATCAATAATAATGACTATGATCAATTTTTCACACCAATTTGGGTGAAAAAAGGAAATGATTTTGAAAGTTTTTTCTTGGAGAAAAATCCAAACAATGTGCACTTTTTATATATTATTAAAATGAGTTTGGAAAAAGAAATTTGGTTTTTTATTTCTTTTTATATGGTTAGTATTATTAAAATTATCAATAATGATAACAATCAATTTTTTTTACATCAATTTGGGTAAGAAAAAATAATTATAATGGTATTTCTCCAAGAGAGACTGTATCAATATATACTCTGTATATATTATTATGAAACATAAGGTAAAGTAAAAAATATTTTTAAATATTTTTTGTAGTATTATTATTGAAATTATGAATGATAATGTAAATAATAAGTTTTTCACGCCAATTTGGGCTAAAAGATGAACAAACTATAAGAGTTTTTCTTTAAGAAAGATTCAAACAATATATAATTTGAATATATATTATCAAAAAAGATCAATAATAAAATATGATTTTATTTTATAATGAAGTATTATTATTAAAATTATCAATAATAATGATAAGAATCAATTTTTCATGCCAATTTGGGTAAAAAAATGAATTATAATAGTTTTTCTTCAAGGAAGAATTCAAATTATATATACTTTCTATATATTATGAAAGAAAGATCAATAATAAAATATGATTATATTTTATTGTGTAGTATTATTATTCAAATTATCAATAATCATGATAATAATCAATTTTTCATTCCAATTGTAGTGAAAAAATTAATTATAATAGTTTTTCTGTAATAAAAATTTAAACAATATATACTTTTTATAAATTATTATGAAAAAAACTTAAGAAAAAATGATTATATTTTTATTTATAAAATAGGTTATTGTATAAATATAAATTATATATTTATAACTCTTCAAAATGATTAAAAAATATTATTCTTTAAAAAGAATATTTATACAGTTTTTTTTATTTTTATTATTTTATTATGTTTTTTTTTATTTTTCAGTAAAAAATCAGAATAGAGAAAAAACATTTCTTATGGCTTAAAAAAAGTGAAAATAAGCAAGAAAACAAGTATAATAACTCTAAAAGGCATAAAAACAAGCTAAAAATAGTGAAAACAAGCTAGAATTTTGTCTAAAATAGGTGAAAAACCAGGCCAGGCCCCTAAAATGTCAGGGTGACTCTATCATATAGCTTCAAAATGATAAATAAAAACTATAACTTTGAGTGTAACACAAAAATAATGATATTTAATTAATGATGAAATGGTTAAAAGGGCTATACAAAAATAATTTAGTGATGGTTAGTGCTATTGATAGCCCTGGGTGCAATGTTTACCTGTTATTTTACAATAATAAACCCTACAATAATTACAATTATAATTATACCTGTTTAATAATAAGGGTACCACTTCTTTAAGAATCTATACCATGTGATAATACTAAGAACAGGATGATGGATTGGCCTTCTGGTAAGGAAAGGCCTCCTTTTATCTTGTTCTGGGGTGGTGGGAGGTTGTTTACCTCTGCACGTGACCACAGAGTGAAACCTTTCACTACTGTGGGCTGTTTTGTGGCTCTAGACACTCAATACAGACTTTTATTGGGTGTAAATGTGGCTTTAGAACCACAATTTGTCACTTTCACCCTATACAGGGTGAAAAATTTCACCAATGAAGTTTACAGGTGTGTTCTGGTGCTTCTGATGCCTCAGAAGCTGTACAGAACCTGTATGGACCCCTGTATTTGTCTGAACTATGAGTTATTGAAGTATAAACAAGCTTATGTGTCTATTTGACACCTCATAATCATACTTATGGGATAGTAACCCATAGCAAGGCTGTTTTGGTCTAAATGTGAGATTTTGACCTTAAAACTGCCATACCTTTGTCAGTTTTTAAGGTATTGAGCTCAAAGTTGGCTCATTGTGTAGCCCTAGATTAGATCTACACAATGGTACCTCATTTGGCATGGAAAAGTTATGCCATGTTCAATTTTAGTTATCCAGATATATGATTATCTCAAGATCTGTATGTAACTTGTTTGCCCCATAACTTTTGTTCTAAATCAGACATGGTGAAATGGATGGAACCATCAGATATCCCTGATTGTTCTCTCTTAAAAGAGACCCCACCTTGGGTATCTCATACTAAAGCTGTAGAAGTTGGATGAGAGGTGAATATTTTATTCACCCTTAATTGACCGTATTTTGGCCATAACCTCTATAGTTTTGGTGCTAGCTCAATTTGGCTAGTATCATTGGATAGCCCTGATTGGTATCTTCAATTTGAATACCCATTTAATGGGTTTCAGCCTCTTTCTCTTTATTTTAGATCAGAGGTGAAAATTAAGGTTTATGCTCAGCAACTGCTTTGAGCTTGAATAACTTTGTTATTCATTGTACTATGATTATGGTACTTGCATATTTGGAAAGAGGTGAGTTTCTTCTTTCTTTTGATACCTTTCAAGCTTGTTTGGCTCAGCTCCATGTCTTGGTGGTATTTTGTTCTACCATTGGTTTATGGTATTCTGGTAGTCATCCTTGTGCTCTGGTTTTGAGTCACAGGCTGACAGAATATGATTATATCTATATCATCATTAATAATTTTTTTATTGTTTAAAATCTACAAATCCTCTAAAACACTATCAATTCTTAATTTTTGTTATTTTTTACTTCTTTTAATTTTTTAAGAATCTTTTCTGACCTAATTTTGGAATTTATTTCAATGAATAATATTTTAGAAAATGAGATTTTAATAAATATTCCATTTTAACATATAATTGTCTTTTTATCAAATTATTGTTTTAAACTATAATTACAAATTTCTTCATGATCAACTTATTTAAAATTCATTTTAGCAGAGATTTAAGATTATTATTTTAGTCTTTAGTGAGTTATAATCAGAATAGTATCATAGTTTTTATCATTAAAACTCTTAACAATACTGATTTTTTAAAATAACTTATTCTTAATATTGAGTGTTTTTATATTAATATTGTTTATGGTCATATTTTTGGCTATAATATTGTAACTATATCATATATTGATTTTAGGAAAGTCATATTACCCTTGATAATAGTTATGATTATTAAGAGTTTCATTAAAACCATCATGCAAGATGGAAAATTTTGTGTTTAACCACTTTATTTTTAGTAAATGAATTTTGTTTAATTTAAAAGCTCCTGTGAGTTATATATTAAAATATTGATGTTTAATTTTCTTATTCATTCTGTATTTTATTGGTTTTATTTAATGCTTTTTTTCACTTTTTGTTGATTTGACTACTTCAGGGATAGATATAATATGGATTTTTATTCACTTTTTAAAAACATTTATGGCTATATATAGTAGCTATCTGAATTTTTATATGAATTTCGTGATAATTTGGGCCTCTAGGCCACAAGTTCATGAAGTGTTTACAAAACTAGTGGTCTGTCTATACTAAAAAAGAAATACATCATGACTGCAGCAATTTCTCTATAGGTGCTGTGGCCCCTTTTCCTACAAACACATTCAATTAAATCCAGAAAAGTGATTATGGTTCTATTCTAGTAAAGCAAAAGAATGAAAATAATTAAATCAAAATACATTCATTTTCTTTTTTTCAAATAATAACAATAATAATAATAATTAATGTTTTTGAAAAGACACATCATTTTGATTTTCTCAAAATGAACTCTCAAAGAGTGATTTTTGTGTGCCTTTTCTTCAAGCCTTATTCTAATGAATTTTTTTTAACTAATAATTCCAATTGTTTTTTTTAATCGTCATACTAATGAATCATTTTTTTCGACAGATAGTTGCAATCCTTTTTAAAAAATAAACAAATTGGTGAGTCTTTTTTCTCTACAATGATGAATTTTCTTTTCCACTAATAATGGTAAAAAAAGTTCAGAGAAAAAAAAACTTCTGTGGTAAGTCTTATTTTTTTGGTCCTTGATGGTTTTCCAAAAAAGACAAAAAAAACTCTGTCAGTGATATCAATATTTTCTCTTCGAACAATATAAAAAAAACTCAATGGATGAGTCTTTTTTTTGATCATTACACAAATAAGATTTTTTTCAGCTAATAACTTGAATTTTTCTTTTTATTTTTTAAAAAAGGAAAGAAGCTCAAGCAGTGAGTTGCTTTTTTAATCCTTACACCAATAAGCTTTTTTTAATTAATAATTTTAAAAAAATATATTAAAAAACTCAACTGATGAGTGGCTTTTTAATCCTTACAACATGGTTTTTTCCAATAGCTTTTTCTTTTTTATATCTTTAGTGAGTATTGTTATTTTAAAGAGAAAGAAATCACTTAAATTGTTCAAAAAATCTTACTACTCTCATTTAAGCGTTTTTCATCTCAAGGAGGATATAAAGTTTTCAGTCATCTATTTGAGATCTTAAAGTAGTAATGCCCTATGTACATTCTTCTTTATCCTCATTTTTGTCTATTTATTTTTGAGGAAAATCATACAGCCAGTGTTTGAGTAAACAGGAGGATGCTTGAATCGCCGCCTTGTGTCCTTCTTGTAAGATAATTACTGTTTATTTCACTGTATGAGTTTATGGTGATATGATCGCTTATTATTATTCTCTTGTACCATTTTTGTCATACTTTGGAGCAAAATAACATCTGGTAAACTCAGAATGCAGCCAGGCAACTGTGTGATATTATACGCATTGTTTTTCTTAGAAATCGCTGCAAAAACACTTCAAAGGATCCGGCCGTTGAATCTTTTTTTTGTGATACTTTCCTTCATTACTAAATAGTCTACTTGAGAGTTTCTAAAAAGTGTTTATGTTTTCATCAATCCTTGCCACAGTTTTAGCTAAATCGACCACCTTTCAGCATCAAACCATGTATTAATGAAATTTGCCCTTGACTCTCCAACTAGGACTTAGTGCTCTGATGACAACTAGCTTTTGTGGTGTCAAGTAGCTTATGAAGGTCAATATTTATGTCGATCTTGTAATGAATTCCTAGTCTTATGATCATGTTGTGAAAGAAGCCCCTGCAGTGTCTATTGAGGAATTTTTTCCCATCGGTTATGCGTTCTAATTCCTTTGGTTGTTTTACCTGCAGCCAAAGTTGGACTGCTAACCACGGCAAGCTGACGTGTTTTTCTCTAACATTACTTTTGCGATATCGTAACTTCTGCTGAGTGTCATAAAGTGCCGCTCTTCGCAATGACTCATGATCACTTAATAAACCAAATTGGCTGTCCCTTGGTCTCTCTTTGACTTTCTCTGCTAAAACCGATGTCCAAAACCTCACAAAAAAATAAAAGACGTCATCCAAAATTTTAGCTCGATCACCTGCACAATTATATGATGCCAGAAAGCCGAGGAGAAAAGATGCCTTCAAGGCGTAAGGAACAACGGCTTGAATGTAAGTGGTAGTAGGGTCATTCTTTGCAGTTCGTTCGTAGCTTTCGGCCACCCATTGGGAGAAGATCTCAGCCTTTTGAGCAAAGCCATGCTCCTGCAATAGTCTTTGCGATAAAATAAGATGAAGGCGAATGATTGCTTTCCAGCGAAACACCAGGTGCCGCTGCCTCACTATATTGTAGTGTTCTAAACGAGGTGAAAGGGCCTGTAATAGATTAGAAACCGAATCAATAAGCATGGAGAATGCTCTTGCCAAAAGAGGCCATTTTCGTCTCTGAGGTCAGCGGAAGTCAATTGTAAAACAACGTAGCAAAAGGGCCTGCCTGACGAGTGCCAACTGCAGTATCGAGTGCCTTAGTATTTTTTTTACTCGTTCCTTCAAGAATACGCAAACCGGGAGCAACTTCGATTGGACGCGAGTTGGTGTGGCTCAAGGTTGGTTGGCATAAAAGCTGTTTTTGAAGATGAGACAGAAACCTCATTGTGGAGTGGTTTTCTGGCTTCTCTTGGCTCGAAGAATGAGATGAACCATGAGTTTGAGACTTGATGTCAAGTGTCAGATATTCTCTTGAGCTGGCCGGTTGCAAATGGCTGGGTGAAGGATCGTGAGACGCCTGTCTGTGTGGTGTTATTGGCTTTTCGCTGTCGACGTTGTGTTCAGAAATTTGCATAAACTGACGACATAGCGGAGGATTTGGCTTGAACAAATGGACATCTTGCGATAAGGCATGAATGGGCACAATGTATACGATTAAGCTGAGCCACGCTGAAACCAGTAGAAATGAACCCATACGTTTTAAGTCACGTCTTGAAGTTCTAGAGAGAGCACGACCAACAGCTATATAACCAACAACCCTTGGCGGTGA
Organism: Austropuccinia psidii; assembly: GCA_023105745.1. NCBI lineage: Eukaryota > Fungi > Basidiomycota > Pucciniomycetes > Pucciniales > Sphaerophragmiaceae > Austropuccinia > Austropuccinia psidii. The sequence continues at coordinate 31,325,966 of JALGQZ010000011.1, forward strand.
AAATTGGCCGTCTTGACAACGACAACGACACCTTGAGCCTAAATATGTTTCCTTATCGGCCAAGCTGTGGTTTACGGATGGCCCAGAGGTGCTTGAATGACAACAGAGTGGCCTCCAGAGCGCCAACGGGGCAAAGCTTTCTCAAACATGACATCGAAAGCTGAAGGCGGCAAACGCAAGTTGTTCAAGGATGACACGGATCGAATGCAACTTGGATTCGGATGATTGGTGACCATATTCTTCTTGGATCTCAGCGCATCTGCAGCGTAGTCTCCGGTATGCTTCGTTCATCCACGTCAATCTTCGCGAAAAGCACCGATAGCTGAGACCGTGCCCACAGACGAAACGCCGAGATGAATGCTGAAAAGGTTTTTTTTCTCAAAGCGCTGTGTTTTAAATTCCAAAGGCGGAGCGCACGGCTCGGTGGTGATATGAGTGGGATGGGCCAAAGCCCGGCTCGCGACGGGATCCCGGCCGATCTTGGCCCATCGGTATCCCGTACCCGGGTTTTTGCGTAGTGATGCAGCCACGGGACTGGCTATGTTGCAATTACCGGCACCGGGAGGGGCCACCAGGGGTGTTAAAAAGCCACCCACCTTTCCTTTTCTTTTGTTTTTATTATATCTTCCCTCCAACCACCCATTTGTTTTCCATAAAAAGTTTTTTATCTAATATTCCCTCCTGCCACCCATTTTTTTTCATCACCAGGAAAAATGGCAACCACTCTCATTTATTTATTTGGTATATGAAAAAGTATAATGTGAATAAATACAGAAAATAATCACATATCCACAATTTTGAAATAATCTTAATTTTATATAAGGAATTTTTGAAAAGAATTTCTGCCAGAACTTTTTACTTAAACTCAGTGGGGCTTTGTTGAGCTACATTTTTTCATAGGTACAAATTTCCCATAGAAAGTCCAAATTTTTGGTATCAAGGTTTCTCAAGAAATGCCATTCATTATTGTCAGGCTGAGTCTATGAAGAGGTGATAATAATAGTATTTACAAACTAAACTATGACTGTGACATGGCTAATAATTATAAAAAAGGTTTTTAATTAAAATATAAGGGCTTTACTAAAAGATTTTCAGTGGTGGTGAGTGCTGTTGAAAGCCCTGGGTACAGCTTTACCAATTGGGCTATTATAATAAAGACTTCAATACTTAAAGCTGGAAGTATACCTGATTATTTTCCAAGAATATAACTGTTTTTGACAGTTGTACTACATAGAAATTCAACAGCAGAATGAGGAAACCTTTTCTGGTAGAGAAAAGGCCCCTTTTTATCCTAAACTTGGGTGAAAAAGTCTTCTAGACCTTTCCACATAGAGGAAGGGAAGATTTTTCACTTCCAAGGACTAGCTTGTGGTTTTCACAATGCCTGTATAGCCTGTATTGGGCTCAGAGGTGGTTTTGAAACCACATCTGGGCAGTTTTCACCAATACAGTGTGAAAATTGTCATCTGGAGACCACACAGCCCTCTTCTGACATGTATTACACAGAATTTACAGAACCTGTATGGGACCCCAGGATTGGTCAAACTATGAGGTATTGAAGTATAAAAAAGCTTCTTTGTCTGTTTTACACCTCATTATCAGAGTTGTGGGATACTATCCCACAGAAAAGGTGTATTGGCCCAATTGTGGTATTTTAACCTTAAAAATGCTATAACTCAGTCAGTTTTTGTGATATCAAGCTCAGAGTTGGTTTATTTTGTAGTCCTTGATGTGTTTTACACAATGGTGCCTCACTTGATATGGTTATCAATAAGTATGGCAAAGTTATGCCATGTACAAGAGTTTGTGTACATATAGATGATTTTTCTGAAAGCTGTATGGAGCTTGTTTGCTCCATAAATTTTGTTCTAGATATGATGTTTGAAAATGGATGGCATCATCAGTTAGCCCTGACGGTGCTATTTCCAAAAAGACCCCACTTTAGGTATCTCACACTAAAACTGTAGAAGCTAGATGAGAGGTGAATATTTCATTCCCCCTTATTTAACCTTATTTTGGTCATAACCTCAGTTATTATGATTCTAGCTCAATTTGGCTAGTACCATTGGATAGCCCTGACTTAGGGCTTCATTTTGAATACCCATTTTATGAGGTTAAGCCTTTTCCTCTGGATTTTAGATGAGAGGTGAAAAGTAAGGTTTATGCTCAGCAACAACTTTGATTAGGAATAACTTTCTTATTCTTTGCCCTATGGTGATGGGACTTGTTTTTTGGCAAGTAGTGGGTTTCCATCTTTATTTTGATACCTTTTGAGCTGATTTGGCTCAGCTCCATGTTTTGGTGGTATCTTGGCTTTACCATTGGTTTATGGTATTTGGCTGTCATGCTTGTGCTCTGGGTTTCAGTCACAGGCTTACAATTATTGTGAGACATAGTTATGTGGAAATAATGGAGGGAATTCTTTATTCTTTCACACATTATTTCTTCAAGAGAGATTTTATGATTTGTTCATACAATATTTATTTCTTTTCAGAGGTTGATGCAAGAAACATTTAAGCCTTCACAGGACTTTTATAACATTAAAAATGTGTAAGTTGTGGCTATGAAACTTTGATTAAAAAGCAACTACTTTTCCTGTCCTCAAAATTTGTATAGGGTAAAATATAATGAAAATTAGTAGATTTTGAAAGTTTCAAAAGAAAAAATGCCAAATGTATTGATTTTAACTTTTTTATGATAAAAAAAAGCTTATAAAGATTTATTGTTTTACCAACAATCAAAGTTTATTCAAAAATACTCTACAAGAGATATTTGAGGCTACAAAATAAATTTCTTCAGGAGTGATTTCAATTGGAATTAATTGGGCAAAGAACTTCAGAAAATTAATATGAGAACAAAGTATCCAAAAAGAAAGTTCATGAGAAAACACATCTAAAAGTGACCAGATTGAATTTGGAAACAAAGTGACAAAGTTAACAGTCATGAAAGATATTTCAATTCACTTTTGGGGTGGTTTAAGGGTAAAAATGAATATAATGATTTTTTCATGTGGTTAAAAAGTTTAAAATTATTTAAAAAAAGGTGGTTGGAATCTTTTATTAATTGTTTTAACAGTTTTTTAAACTAATTATAAAGGAAAATATTATAACATGAAGAGAAAAGTGGGGAAAGGAAGACATTCTTTCATAGGCACCAATTTTCTTACTCCAAAAGTACAATTTACTCTTTTCAGCTGTGAGAAACACTCTGACAACAGAAAAGCCAATTATGGAATCACTGAACCCTGGTTTGGAGCAAAAGAAAAGGCTGGTCTTAGCCATTTTAGACCCTTAAATCAACCATCTCAATAGCAATACCTGGTTTCAAGCCTTTAAAGCACGTCATAATGTGTAAAAGAGATGTCAAAACCATTTAAAACTGTTTTTAATAAGATTTTTTTAGCTTAAGGGTAGCTTTACCCTCTGGGAAACAGTCAAAACTGCCCTAGCTGGTATCAAAACCTCATCATCAAGTGAGTCACAGACCCTGTGAATCAATTCCAGGCCAAAACTGATAGGCTTTTGTGTGGATTTTGACATCCCATGCTTGTCAGAAAGCAATTTGGGGGGTCTGGCACCTTTGGAGCCAAGATTCCTTCCCCCCCCAAAATTAATCTTTCCAATTTATTTTTTCTTTAATTCCTCATCATGTACTATATAGGAATTTTACATATTTAATTAAATTGAAAATTTAAATTAAAAACTGTAATAATTGATTCCACCTATGTAAATACAAGTTCACTTACCCAATACACATGCACATTTTGACGTTTCAATTGAAAATACTTCAATTCCTCATAACTTCAAAACTACACACCACAACTCAATTTTAACACATAAATTGATTTTAAAAACCTCATTTGGTGTGAATAAATTGAAGTTTTGAGGATTTTTAAATTTTTATACAGAAAATGCTAAAAATTCAATTTAAGCTCATTTAGAGTTGAGTTACAGAATTTTCACTCAGAGGTGACCCCACCTAACTTTTTATAAGGAATCAAAGGATGAAATAATTTTCATAAGCTTATTTGTTGGAAAAAAAATACATAATAGCTCTTATTAAATTCTTTTCAAAAAATATTTGAATTTTAATATTTTTATTGAAAATTTATTTCTACTTTTTTTTTCAAGTAAAAGTGTATTTTCACAATTTTAAATTTCAATGTAATTTCAATTTCAAATTATAATTGAAGGTTTAATTTTTTGTATAAGTTTTTTTATTTATATTTCAATTTTTTTTATGATTTATTTATAATTATAATATAATTTTGTTATTTGTGGTATTTTGGGTATGTAAAAATACCTCTAAGGCTCACAGCATATATTTCACCAGAATTTGTAAAGATTAAATTAATTTTTTTATTAATAAGTTTAACCCAGCTTGCTTTTAACTTCCTTGAAGAATAAAAAATGGCTGTTGGCTCAGTATTTCCTATTTCAGAATCAAATAAGAATAATTCAAATTACCAAATTATTCTAAAGAAATTCTTTCTTATTCTAAGATGATATAAATGCAAGATAAAGGTATTTCAATCAATAGCTAAGTATTGGAAGCTTGTTTGGAATGATTTATTTAAATAAAATGATTTTAATATTTAATAAATAAGAAGAGAAATTTATATAAAGAAAGATACTTTACAATAAATGGAATTATCAATATAAATAAGCTAAGAGCAAATATCAAAATATTAAATTATAGAATGTTAACTCTTTCTAAAAGCATGAGATGATGGGGTTTTCTCAAAAAATGGAGGCTTGAACTTTAAGAAGAATCAATTTTTAAGGCATATTGAGCTATATTTCAAGTTCATAATAAGCTTTAATTTTTTACAATGTTGTAAATCCCAAGTCCCTTATTATCAGCATTTCTTGCATTGAAAGATTACCAAAACTTTCAATGTTTTATTTGACTATTTTATAAGCCCAAAATGATGAACCATGGGCCATCTTGAAGCTGAAATTAATTAGCAATTGAAATTAATAATTTAATCTACAAAGAATTCATGAATAAATTATTTCTCTTCTGTAAATTGATACATCTATTCCAATAATAACACATCTGTTCCTTTATTAAAAAAAAATTAAAAGCTTTATTGCCTTTTGTATTCCTTTTTTACAGTCATTATGATCCACAAAATTATTTAAAGCTCCTTTCTGCTACATATATTGAATGATTAAAAGAATTCTGAAAGAGATGTAAAGAATCCCAAAATATTACCCAAAGATGGATGTTGGGAATTCTTTGGAAATGATAGGTTAATAAGGGAGAGTTTCTGATACTATTAGTTATTCATGTACTACTGTGGACTATAATAGCTATACAGAAACTTTTTTTTAATGCAATAACATTAGTTTGACATATTTACAAAACTTACTGGTGACTGGATTGACTATTAAAGCATTAAATATTTTTGTCAGAATTTATTCCAGAACAAAGACAATATAAGTAAGATGGTGATTTTATCAAGTTTACTTCACAAATAATCACAATCTTGCATTAAAGCATTTAATAGATTCAAGCATACTGATAATAGTAGTTTTGAGAAAAATAAATACATAATTAGTGAAAAGAGATATAAATTGAATACACACAAATAAGAGACAGATAATAAACTTGGAAATTTCAGAAGATAGTTATTCCTATAATAAAAAAATAATTTCTTTCACTAAAATTTATTATTGTCAATTGAATGATTCAAATAAATTTGAAAAAATACCATAAAGTTGATGGTGAACATGGATAGAAGATTTGTCTTTCTAATCAAGAAAAAAATTCAAAAGATTAAATATTAGGGATTCATCCCCACATAATTTCAATTGTAATGACTGTCAAAAGAAAAAATATCCTTGACTTGATTTTTATTAATTATAAGGTGTATAGCTCATCCTAACTATGACTATTAATATTGAATCACACATTCAGACTGTCTGAAATTTACTGACAAGGTCCATAACTAATTTGCTTTTTCATTCTTTCTTTGGAATTTTTCATCATCATCCAAATAACCAAAATAATAGCTAAGACAGAAATTTGGTTTTCTTTTAAGAATTTTTTTCTAGCTTCCATGAAGGTCAAAACAAAGTTATTGTAAAATTTATTTTTTGTAATTCTTTGAGAGAATATTGCATATAAATCAGATATCAATATGTAAATGAACCAGCAGAATTTAGCAGTATAGAATAATCCTTCTTAATTCTCTTTTTGTGAAATGAATTCTTCTTAATTTGAGAATTTCAGAGAAAAGATACATAAGTAAGTACAAGCACCCACAATCACTTATAATATTGAGAGGAGTAATTAAATATAGAACATGAACTCATTAGATCAAAATACTGAAGAAATATGAGATAATAATTCAAAAATTTATGTGGTCAAAAATGTATAGAGCCCCCAATAAAAGACTTCTTGTATTATCTAATGGAAATATATTTATTCAAATTGATATATTTTCATTTGTTGAAGAATTAGGATATCTACAATTTTTTGAGAAAAGTACCCTGTTGAAGCAAACCTTCTTTACTAATAATTATTTCTCCTCTTTCATCTTTCCCTAAGAGAAACAAATCAATATGTGATTGAAATCATAAATTCCTCTTTAATGCATTTGACCTCATCCAAATACAAAAATAGGGTTTAATAGAGCATTTTTTCAAAATTATCCAAATTTTAATCCTTAATTAAAATTTAATTTGATTCTTTTGGCAATATTAACTAAAGAATTTCAAGCTAATTGAGCCTTAAAATTCAATAAAAAATAAAGAAGTTTATATTCCTCTTCATAAAATAGAGAATAATACATAATAAACTAATTTTCCTTTGTAAATCTAAATTATAAAAAAATTCATCCAGGAACTAAATAACAGTAAATAAAGCTTTATTTTCACAATTATATCAAAAGAATTTCTCCTCTTATCTTTCAAAATTCAATTCAGGTTTCAAAAATTCTAAAATAAATTTGGAACTAATCTTTGATTTCTAAAGCTTGTCAATATAGAAAACCCTTTCTTATTTGTGTTATTGACTTATATGATATTATTGTATCTAATAACTTTATAAATTTCAAAAAGGATACAATGTAATTAGATTGAAATCCTTTGTTTAAAAATAAGCAAAACACCCTTGTGTAATATATTGAAACATATTGAAAATACAATGATCTCTGTGGATATATATTTAAGGTGTGATATAATATTTTGAATTAATATATCTATCATAGAAAATTAATTTAAATCCAGATAACTTATTTTTAAATTCTCAAAAATCCTGTTTTACAAATTTCTTCTTGAAATATCCCAAATGACAGAAAGATATCCAAAATAAGATTCTGGTAAGCAAAAGTGAAAATTTGAAAAAAAGGTAATAACTTACATTATTTTACCAAGATATTAGGTTTTTTTTAACTAAATTATGGAATGAACCTGTAGTTTTTTACTGAGAAATGAAAATACTCTGTTTTCTTCAGAAAATAATCAATTTTTTTTTAAAAAAGTGTTTCAAATTTTTCTGGATTCATGTGTGGTGCGTTGAATTCCCAAAGATATTGATTAATTTTAAATTCGTTTCTAAGAAAAGAATTTGATAAATTTAAAGTTTCCAAAAATTCCCCAATTATCTGGATAAAGTATTGGAATTTTTCTTCCTGCTGGATTTGAATGTTTTTTGGAGGAAGGTGAATATATTGAGAACTGGAATATTTTCAGGATATGTTGATGTAGAGCTTTTGAATTAAGAAAAGGGTTCTTCATTTGGAATTCAGGAATCATATTAAGAAAAATTATGGAATTGTATTGATACATTTAATGGTGGTATTTCTATCAAGTCTATGGTATTGTTTTAAAAAAGGGGACAATTTTTGCAATCCAAAATATGAAATTGTTGAAATTTTTCGCATTTTAAAGGTGGAATTTTTTCAATTCAGAATATGGAAATTTTGGAGTAAAAAATATGGAATTGTTTAAGTGCACAATATGGTGTTGACTTAATGTCAAATATGAATTTTTCTCATCCCAAATATGCCATTGTTTCCAAGAAATATATAGCGTTGTCTAAAATAAAAACATGAAATTGTTGAAATGCCAACATGGAGCTTTTCAATTGGAAAATATGGTATTGTAGGGTAAGATGACAGGATTTTTCAGATATAAAATAGAGAATTATTTAAAGGATAGTTTTTTGAATGACAATGATGAGATTATTGCAGTAAAAAGTATGGAATTTATTGATCGAAAGCACTGCTGCTGTTTTGATTTGAATGATAATAATGTCATCAATACTATGGAGAACTGTTACTATTGTAAAAATTACAGCTTTCTGAATGTTGTGATAAGCTGTTATTTGTGGTTTTTTTGATTATTTTTACAAAACATGGTCTTGAAGAATGGAATATATGTTACAACCAAGATCTTATGTACTCATACCAACTCATGTAAAAAAAGTGTAAGTTCTTGTGTTTTTACCGAAACTCATATATGCATTGAACAGCACACTCAAAATATGAAAATTTTGTAAAACTTATAGGAGCCACTAGATTAACTGTTGAGGAAGAAGAAAAAAATAAAGTACCCAGAATATTTGAAATAATTTTGCAAATGAAATGAACTGGTATGAGTGTGAAATTTTGATTTTCATAAGTGTTTATGACAGATTTATACAGATTTTTACTTGTATTTGTCTTTGATTAATGTTTATGTACTGAAAAATCTTATTTCATAAGTAAAATAAAGAATAAATTGAAATTAAGATTCTTTTGTTCCACCTTATTTGTTTTTCACAAAGACTTAAGAATGGAAATCTGCACTTTGTCTTTTGACATAGAATAATATGCAGGAAATTTGTGTAATAAAACATACTTTTAATTTATTTCTGAAATAAGAGTTTTTCTAAGACTTCTCTTTCCTTTTTGTAAGATGAAAGAATAAGGATATTTTTGAAAAATCTCAAAGCAGAAGTTTCCCATCAAGATATGAGTTTTTAATTTTTTCAAAATGGAATGTCTTATTCTGTTAGCATAGTAAATATCAAGATTCTGGAAATGGAAGCTTCCTCAAAAGGCGACTTTCAAAAAATCTTCTAAAGTAGAATAATGCAAAAAAATTAAGTTCTTACTAAAAAGTTAAGATATTATTCTAAACAATCAATATTACATATTTTATCATAGTTATTGAAATTAAATCATAGGAATTTTTATGTGGAAATATTGAAGAAAGTCTGTATATTCCTATTCTTAGCTTTTGCTAATTACTTTTTGAGATAAATCAATACTTTTAAGTATATATCAAGAAGTACTTTCAAATAGATAAACTAAGTTCAAGATTTGAAATTATATTGAAGTTTGGAGAAACTAGTAATTAAATTACTATAGAATAATGATTATAGGAAAATGTAGGTCTCTTGATCTTTTCTCCTATATTATGAGTGATAATAGCTTGAGGTAGGTCCATGAAAGATGTCAATGTAAATTTCAAGTATAATAGTTTTTCAGAAGAAAGTGTTGGAAAGGACAAAAGTAATCTTTTTCTCCCAGAATATTTTGCCCTTAATTACAAGTTATAAGGATGTTTTCTACTTTAAGTGAAGAAGGACCACTTGAGTAGACTTACTGATTTTCAATATGACCATATGATATAATAATTAAGAAATTATAGATCTGGATTTGACATGTAGAAAAGGTTACAAAATAACAAATTAAGCCTCTACCAATTGTCAGGATGACTGTATGTAGAAGTGATAATAGTACTAATACTATGAGTGTGACACAGTAATAAAGTAAACATAAGGTGATTGAGAGTGTTTTAATATTTCTAGTGATGGTGAGTACTTCTGAAAAGCCATGGTGCAGTAGGCATCAATTGATTAATTATAATAATTACTGCAATAATTGAGCTTATACCTATAACCTGTTGATTATATAAGGGTATTATTTTTTTAAAAAACAGTCCTACATAGGAATTCAAGAACAGAATGGGTATTTCTCATTTGGCCAGAGGTGGGTTCCTTTTTATCCTGAAAAGGGATGGAAGAGCCTCTGGTCCTCATCACATAGAAGGAGTGAAGGATTCTTTCACTCCCAATGGTTCTCTTGTGGCTTACACAGCCCTTCATAGTATTTATTGGGCCCAAATGTGGCTTTTAAACCACATCTCATCAGGCTTCCCCAATACAGGGTGAAAAGTTTCATCTGGGGTCCTCACAGGTCAGACGTGTAGAAAGCTGTACAGCATGCATCAGTGGAGCTTATATTAGTCATTCTATGGGGTATTGAAGTATATAAAAGATTTTTTTTCACTTTGAAACCTCATATTAATAGATATGGGATGGTATCTCACTGTAAGGTGTGGATATGAAACTTTGATTAAAAAATCAAGTACTTTTCCTGTCCTCAAAATTTGTATAAGGTAAAAATTGATTAAAAATAGTATGAAATAGTATTTTTAAGAGAAAACACGCCAATTTTATTGTTTTTAGCTTTATAAGTATAAAACAATATTATTATAAAGATTTATTGTTTTACCAACAATAAAGATTTATCCAAAAATACTCTACAAGAGATATTTAAGGCTACAAAAGAAATTTCTTCAAGAGCAATTTCAATTGGAATTAATTGAGAAAATAACTGAAAGAAATCAATTAAAGAACAAATTCTTTAAAAATATATTTAAAGAGAAAAAATGCCCAAAAGTGACCAGAGTGAATTTGGAAACAAAATGACCAAGTTAACAGTGATGAAAGATGCTTCAATTCACTTATGGGGTGGTTCAAGGGGTAAAAGTGATTATAAGAGTTACAAACAATAATTATAAGGATTTTTACAAATGGTTAAAAGGCTTTGAATGATATAAAAAAGGTTGTTGGAATATTTTATTGATTGGTTTAACAGTGTTTAAACTAATTATAAAAGGGAAAGGTTCTAACATGAAGAGAAAAGTGGGCCAAAGAAGACATTCTTTTATAGCCATCAATTTTCTTACTCCAAAAGTAATATTTACTCTTGTCAGTCGTGGAAAACACTCTGACAACAGAAAAGCCAATTATGGCATCATTGAACCCTGGTTTAGACCATAAAAGGGCTGGTTTTAGCTATTTTTGGCTATTTTTAGCCATTTTAGACCCTTGAATCAGCCATTACTATAGTGATACCTGGTCTAGAGCCTTCAAAACACATCAAAATGTGTGTAAGAGAAATAGAAACCAGTTAAAACTGTTTTTACTATGATCGTTTTAACTTAAGGGTAGTTTGACCCTCTTGGCAACAGTTAAAACTGCCCTGGTTGGTATTAAAACCTCATCACCAATTGAGTCACAGACCCTGTGGCTAAATTACAGGCCAAAAGTGATGAACTTTTGCATGGATTTTGACATCCCATGCCAGTCAGAAAGGATTTTGGGGGTCTGGCTCCCCCTTAGAGCTAGAGTTCCTTTTCCCCCCAGAATTAATCTTTCCAATTTATTTTTCCTTTAATTCCTCATCATTTGATACACTTGTAATTTACACATTCAATTAAATTGAATTGTACAGTACAATACAGTAATAATTTATACCTCATATGTAAATTACAGCTCACTTATGTAATACATGCGCACATTTTGACATTTCAATTGAATTCAATTGAAAATACTTCAATTCCTCATAACTTCTAAACTACACACAACACCTCAATTTTAAGACAAAATTTTATGGTTAACACCACATGTGATGTGAATTAAGTTGAGGTTTTGAGGATTTTCAACTTTTGTACAGAAAATACTAAAAATTTAATTTAAGCTTATTTAGAGTTGAGTTACAGAAATTTTACCCAGAGGTGACCCCACCTTATTTTTTATGAGGAATCCAATGATGAGATAATTTTCTTATGTTTATTTATTGGATAAAAATTTATAATATATTTTATGTAACTTTTTACCAAAAATATTTTAATTTCATTAATTTTTATTAAAAATTCATTTTTACTTAATTTTCTCAAGCAAAAATGCATTTTCATAATTTTAAAATTGAAGGTAATTTTTATTTTGAATTACAATTAAATTTAATTTCTGTATATCAGTTTGTATTTCTATTTTAATCTTTATTTTGATAATATAAATAATTTCATTTTATTAAATTTATATCTTAATTTGTTATTTGTGGTCTTGGGGGTATATGAAAATACTTCTAAGGCTCACATTCCCTCCTCCTAAAAAAGAATATTACTTTGTAATATTGTTATTTCTAGTGGGTCTGAACCTTCTGAGAAGTTTAGTAGCTCCAGGTATGTCCTTTTCTGCTAACCATTAATCTTCACAAGTTGGGTCACTGTATGTAACAGGTATTCCCTTATTTTATTGGTTCTCAACTTTCTTTCTTTGAGAAATTTGGTAATTTTCTTAATACCAGATGATTCAATAGGAGGTATAACTTGGGGAACTTTATTCCTCAAAGGAAATTTTTCAGAATCACTAGATTTATATGGCTTTATCAAGCTTACTGGAAATGTAGGATGCTTATTGCTAAGTTCATTCACTATTTGAAAAAGCTGCAAGAAGATGGTATTATGGCATAAGACAAACAAATGGCAAAAACTCCTGGTTTTGGGGGAAAAACAAAATATCACCAAGTGCGCCAATGATTCCAGGAGGTAAAAATAAAAATGCATTTGAAAACTCATTCTTTGACCCAGAGAAAGATAAACCTTTAACTTGGTTCTTAAAAAAATTCAAAAGATTAAATAAATTATATCCTGAATTTCACAAAAAATGGTGAATATGAAGATACTTAAAAAATGTGGAGGCAAACTGGAACATTCCCTGAGAAGCAGATTCATAGAACCATGTTCCACAGAGGAGTAAATTAATGCACTAGAAGATATAGTGAAAAGAACCAAAACTGGTAGAAAATGGAAAAAATTGGATATTAAAAGTCCAAATAAACCATTTATTAAGAAATACAAACCAAGAAAACCTTTCAAACCCAATACATCCAACACTAAGGAGAAAAAAATGCCATAAATGTGGTAGTATTGGACACTTAGCCAATAATTTCCTTAAAAAGGAAAAAATCGATGAAGTTGTGGAAACAGAAGACCACAATTGTAAGGTTTGACTATGAAACAATAAGTAAAAATTACTAATTTATTACTTATTGTACTCTGAATGTCCTTATGAATTGAATAAATAAGATTAAAAATATAATAATAATAGGTAATTATTATTATTATGGCCTAAAATAATTATATTATTAAATAAATATAATAATATAATTTATATTATGAAAATATAATATAATAAATAAATATATTAATATAAAATAATTAATATATTTAAAAAACTCTTTATTATTGTTACCAACAAAGAATAAAGGCGTAAAAAATTGCTTTTTATTAATAAAAAACAATTAATAACAATAATATTACTAATATTAAAGTTATGAATTGATATAAATACTATTTATATTAATTAAAGAATTATTAAGGGAGTAATAATAGAGAAATTATTATAATAAGAGAAAATAACCTACTTTTAACACTTAATATAATAATTTTGAAATATTTTACGCCAAAAAAATATAAATACAAATTTTTCAAATTGTATTTACAATAAAAATAAAGAAAAATTACAAATTATTCTGGATTTTAACGTGGAAATGAGTTTTTGAAGAGATTTTTTAGCAAAAACAATTAAATAAATGATTTAATCACGTCAAAATAGATTATTAAAACAAGGTGGTCTTTGGTCTTTAATAATATAATAGTTTTATCTATAAAGAATAAAGAAATTACCTTTGATTTAATTGATTTAATGTTTTTGAAGCGTCTGAGGGGAAAAAAGAGTAAAAAGAGCTCTATTTATAGTAAATACCTCCCTCCTAGAGTCCAAAAGGCTTCTAGTAGACGTGTACTGATCATACCCACTGGAATTGATCAATATTTTAAGGTTTGGAGATGATTACATCATTATTACACCATTATTTAGAGTTATCACTATAACTCTAAGTTTGATGACATCAGAGGCTTGGCAGAACCCCAAATTTCGTGGATTTTATTAGTTTTAATCATAAACTAATAGTATTCACCAATTTTATCACTCTTAAGACTGTTAAACTTAAATTAAGGTTACTGTGAGTGATCATAACTGCTCAAATTAAGCTCAAATTTTGATCCTCAATAACTTTTAAGATTTACACGCTACAGCAATTCAGAGAGTGAATTCTGATAGCCTGGCATAACCTTATTATTCTGCCAAGAGCGTTTCATTACATCATCAAAACTCTAATTTTGATGATTTTTCTTGTAACTCATCTTTTCTGTCGAAATTCAATATTTTAAACTTCAAACCTTGATTTCAGGTGGTTATACCCTGAATTTAATAATAAAAATTACATCATTCTTCACTAATGAACTAGTAGAATCCAACTGTATACTTTTTTTTAAGTTTGGAACACTTTTACAACAAAGTGGTCAACAGCTCTGTTGATTTTTATCAATATTTCATTATAGGTTTTAACCTTGTTTATAATTTGTAAAATAAAGTTCATATCTGTGTTCTTACAGTAATTACGTGGTAACTTTATTTTTGGTTCATCATTCTATCATGTATAGTTTAGGAGATATTAGCTATGATCCTTGAATATATGCGTTGACCAAAAAAGTGCATATATTCAGGTTAATTCCTTAAGTATTAACTTTGGAAATTAGCTTATGAATTGTTTTATGTGTGGACTTTCGTGGGGAATCCACTGGTACAATTTATTTCACATGTTGTTTCATTAGTTCTTGAGATAAATAAGGTTTTATGGTTTTTATAAGGTATTATACCTTATAATTCATTAAATATTGACTTTACAGATATGCAATAAAAATGGTATATGTGTATTTTACCATGGGGAATCCAATGGTATAATTTATTTCACATGTTGATTCATTGGTTTTTAAGTTAAACCAATTTTTGTACCAATTTATGGTATTTTTTGTATATTTAAGTAATTATTTTTAAGGTATAATTATTCTAAGTAATTTTAATATAATTATATTAAAGGTATAATCATTCTGAGTCTTTTTTGTGACCTTATTGGGTATGTGGCCATATCTCAAAGGCTCACATTCCCTACCACCAAAAAAGATTGTACCACAATCTGATATGTGTGATTAGGGTATCATCCACTGTCCTACCTCTTCATTAGACTTTATCAGTCCTGAAGCTCAATAATGCTTGATTTTGTTATTCTTTAGGTTTTCTTTCATGTCTAAACCTCCTCAGTAGTTTATCAGCATTTGTTATATCCTTCTCAAGTAGCCATTCATCTTCTTGAGTTGGATTTCTATACCTTAAAAGGTATTCTCTTTCTTTTTTGTTCCTTGTCCTTCTTTCTTTAAGGACTTTTACAATTATTTTTTCTTCTCCTTCTTCCAAAGGGGGAATTTCAAGTGGGGCTTTATTTCTTAGTGGAAATAATTCCTTGTCACTTGAGCTGTAAGGTTTTATAAGAATTACAGGGAAAGTTGGGTGTTTATTCATTAAATCACCTGTAAGTTCCAATTGTACAGCATTGGGTCCATGAAGTGCTTTTACCATAAATGGTCCTGCAAAGGAATCTTTCAATTTCTTTGGTCCTTTTATGTTATTAAAGTTAAGAGTTGATACTAATACCAAATCTCCTATTTTGAAGTCAGGTGGTTTATGACTTTTGTCCCATCTTTCTTTTGCATATTTGAAAGAGTCTTGCATGCATCTGTTTGCATGGTGTCTTGCTTTGTCAAGCATTATCTTAAAACTGCTTGCTGTTGGATGTATGTCCACTAAGTCCTTTTTGAGGGTATCATAAGGAAGTCTTGGATTCCAACCTTTCTCTAGCATTGCTGGTGTTTTGCCAGTAGAAGAATGGATTGATGTCTTATATGCCAGTTCAAGTGCTGGTATTAGTGTACACCAATCATGGGTAAAACCATCAGAATCTTTGAATTCTAGCCCATAAGCACAGAATCTTCTGATCATGTCCTCTAAGGTCTGTATCATTCTTTCTGCTAAACCATCAGTTTGGGGATGGTAAGCTGTTGAGAATGATAGCTTTGTCTCAAATAAGTTATGGAGATTTGTCCATAATTCTGAAGTGAACTTTGGGTCTCTGTCACTTATAATATTTTGGAATAAGCCTGTGTGGCTAATGACTTTATTCCATATCATTATGGCTGTATCCATAGCTGTGTCATCTTTATGACATGGTAAGAACATGGGAGTTTTACTGTACCTGTCAACTAACACTAGACATGCATTATAGCTCCTGTCTCCTCCTGGAGGTAGTGCTGTTACCCAATCCATATGAACTATTTCCCATGGGGATTTTGGTTCATGGATTTGGATCATCATTCCAAATTTCTTTCCTGTGGCTCTGTTGGCTTTTTGACATCTGTCACAGGTTTGGCAGTACTCTGCAACATCTTTCTTCCAATTTGGCCACCAAGAGCAGGTTTTCACCCTCTCTAGTGTCCTATCTTCTGAGAGATGTCCAGATGCAACACTATCATGACACTCATGTAAAATAGTGTTTATTAGTGTTCTATCTGTTAAGGCCATAACACATGTGTGTTTTGTTCTATGGTAAAGGATTCCATCAAGGAGGTGGAATCTTCCTTCATTATATGCCCTTTTCCATATTTCATCTAGTTTTGATGAAAGTGATGGATCTTTGCAGTCTTTCATTAGAAGTTGGCTTAAGATATGGCAATTTTTGTCTGTCTTATAGCTTTCTTTAACTTGGTTAAATAATTCTGTGCCTATGTCTGTGACACATATTCCTTCTATATGGTGCTCTTCTTGTGGTACCCATGCTGGATTGTCAGGGGTATTTGCTAAATCCCATCTGCTAAGACCATCGGCATTTTTATGAATGTTTCCAGATTTATGTACAATAGTCATATTTCCTCTATATTCTTGGATAGCAATTTGCCATCTCAGCATATGTCTATTTGGAGTCTTCATATTTAATAGTGATTTCACAGCATTACAGTCTGTGATTACATAAAATACTGTGCCATCCAAATAATAATGCAGTTTTTCTAAAGCCCACACTAGGCATAAGCATTCCATTTGGCTTGCTCCATACCTTGCTTCTGTTGGCTTTATTTGCCTTGAAATGAAACAAATTGGTCCTTCCACTGGTTTATCATTGATAATTTGTGTTTGGTGAAGTGCAGCACCTAATCCTTCTCTGCAAGCATCAATGTATAGTTTGAAAGGTAGTTTCCAATCTGGCATTAGAAGAAATGGGGCATTTGTTAGTGAATTTTTCAATTCTTCATATGCGCTGACCCTTTCTTCAGTCATTTCATAAACTGTTTGTTGGTCACATAATTTATATAAGGATTTGGCAATTTTTGCAAAGTCCTTTATATGCTGTCTATAGTAACCAGCAAATCCTAAAAATGATTGCATTTCTTTTTTGGTTTGAGGCATTGGTTTGAGTAGTACTGCTGCTACTTTATTTTTGTCTATGCCTAGACTAAGTCCAGATACAACATGTCCTAGTGCTTTTAATTCACTACATGCAAAATGACACTTTTTCAAGGAAATTTTCATATTCACTTGGACTATTTTTTGTAGTACCCTTTCTAGTCTTGTAAGGTGATTTTCCCAAGTTTCTGAGCAAACTATGATATCATCAATATAGATAATTAACCATCCTTCTGATAATTCTTCAGGGAATATGGTATTCATCATTCTTTGATAATGGGAAGGTGCATTTTTTATCCCAAATGGCATTCTTAAGTATTCAAAAATTCCACAATGGACTATTATTCTTAGTAGTTTCTTGGCATTGTCTGTTAAGACATTTTGATGAAAACCCTTAAGAGCATCCATAGCTGTGATGAACTTAGCTTGTGACAATTGGGTCAATGTCTCATGGATTCTAGGTATTGGATATCTGTCTGGAATGGTATAGGTGTTCAGGGCTCTGAAGTCTCCTACCATCCTTGATTTTCCATTATGCCAAGTTATAATGACAGGTGTAGTAACTTCTACTTGTTCATTATGTCCAACCTTTCTTAATACTCCAAGGTCCATTAATTCTTTAATGTGCACTTCTAAGGCTTCTCTAGCCCTTGGACTGGCTGGATAAGCAGGTCTTCTTAATAAAGGTGGGTAAGGCTTTTCTACATTAAGAATTATATCCACTTCATGTCCAATTATGGCACCTAGTGGCTCTTTGTCAGTTGCAAAGGCATTTTTATACTTAAATAAGAGGTCAATCAATTTTTCTTTCATTTTTTCTGTTAATTCTTGATTGAATTCTGCCTCTTTAAGTTTTTCAGATATAAAAAGTTCCTTTTCTGGAATTTTCTCTTCCTTCTTAATAACTGTGATTTGTTTTTTGTTATTTAAAAAGCCAAACTTTTGTCTTTTGTTATCTCCTATGGTAAAATATCTATCTTTTTGGTTGGAGATATCTATACCATAGATTGATAAGTAGTCATTCCCAAGTATGAAATGATTACTAGTACAGTTGTCCATTACTACAAACTCTACTTTAATTCTGACACATTGTGAGGGATGAGGAAAAATTAGTGTTAAATCAATTATTCCAAGGGGCTTCATGCTCTCACTTGCACTACTAAATTTGACACCTTGTATTGGCATAAGTTTTTCTTGCCAGTTTGGGACAATGGTTTTTAAATAACTTTTGCCAACACAAGTGCAATATGCTCCTGTATCCAAGTTAACTTTTCCTTCTTGGTTATCAACCATAACAATACTTATACTTGATTTTCCAGCTGTATATCCCATTCCTCTTGCAGGTTTGGTTCTATACATTTTGGCATCTTGTATGTTTGTCAGGTTTGTGTCAGATGTTCCAACTTGTGGTAAGTTTGAATTAACATCCAGTACTTCATAAATTATATCAATGTTATTAATTTGTGCATTAATTATATTGATTTCATCACTTTCAGAGCTTTCTGACTCTTCTGTCTCTTTTTCAGAGTCAGATTCCTCTTCTTTGTCATTGTGGTTTTCTGTTTCCACAATTTCATTAATCTTTGCTTTTTTAAGGCAATTATTGGCTAAGTGTCAAATACCTCCACATTTATGGCATTTTCTTTGCTCATTATTGTTGGATGTATTGGGCTTAAAGGATTCTTTTGATTTATCTTTTTTGATAAATGGTTTATTTGGGCTTTTAATGTCCAATTTTTTCCAAGTCCTGCCAATTTTTGTTCTTGTCACTATATCTTCTAGTGCATTTAAATACTCTTCTGTGGAGCATGGTTCTATACACCTGCTTCTTAGGGCATGTTCTAGTTCCCCTCCACATTTTTTAAGTATTTTCATATGCACCATCTTTTGTGACATTTCTGGGTACAGTGCATTAAGCCTTTCAACTTGTTTCAAGAACCAAGTTAAAGGTTTGTATTTCTCTGGGTCAAAGAAAGAGTTTTCAAATGCATTTTCTATCTTATACCTCCAGGCATCATTTGCCCACTTGGTGATTATTTCTTGTTTCCACCAAGACCAGGTATTTTTACCATTTGTTTGTCTTATGCCATAATACCATCTTTTTGCAGATTTCTCAAACAATGAATGTAATCTTGCAGTGATTAATTCATCTGGTATGGCATAGTCTTCTTGTAACATGTCAATCGTTTTAATAAATGACATGTGGTCATATTCACCTTCTCCTGTGAATGTTGGCCATTCCTTCAATTGAGGTGCTTCCTTCATTAAGACTTGGTTATTATCTTGGTGACTCAAGTCTGTTATGAAAGGATTTGACAATTCCTCTTTTGTTTTAACAGGGCTTCTTATATGAGAAAATGGTGTTGATAACTTTGGCATATTTAAATTAGCCTTATTAATTTTATCCATTTTTTCAGTAATAAGCCTTATTTCACTCTGAATATCATCTTTCAGATGCATTCTTGCTTCATCACTTTTTTCCACATGGTCCAAAAGTAATTTTTGGTGTGATGAAGTCTTTTCTTCAAATTTTTCTACAGAAATACTTGATTTATTTAATTTTTCTGTAAGATTGTCAATACTCACATCATCATTGATTGTCAAAGTCTTGTCTTTGATATCTTTTATGTATTTATACAATTCTTGTTGTCCTTGTATTAATTTTTGAGTATTGTCAATTAAATTCTTTGGTTTATTATTTTCAACAATAAACTTAATGTTGTCAATTTCTTTCTTGTTTTGCACAACAATTTTTGTTAAAGAAGATAAATTGTTATTTATTTCTTGTAGTGATAAGAAACTATCTTTAATTTCTTTTAGAGGTAATATACTATTTTTAATTTCTGTTAAAGTATTTACAACATCTTTGGACAAGGTTATTTCTTTGGGAAATGAGGTTGTCTCATTCTTTGCTCTTCCTTGTCCTTGAATTCCATCAAGGTTCTGGCCATGTTGAAAACATTGTCCATGGCATCCTTTTGGATTCTTGGGATCCTGTAGCTTGGGGAATATGGTTTCCTCCAATGCTTTTTCTTGTTCTTCTTCCCTTCTTGGGGAAGTGGGCTGGCTTGGGGCTTCTTCCTTGGTTGCCTCCCTCTTTTTGGCGTGGTAATCCTTGTTTTTTTTGATTTGAGGTTTGGATGACAGTGGATTCCATCCTTTGGAGTATTTCACTATCTCCTCCTCTTTGAGGAACTTTTTCAGGATGTGCCAGGAGTTCATCACTCCTTGGTGTATTTGAGGCAGCATTTCCCAATCTTTGTCCTTGTACACTGTGTAATACTTCTTGTACTGGCTCATGTAGATGTCTATTTGAGCCCTCTGAATGTGATTTGTACCTATTTGAGTTACTCATACTTAGCTCCAATTCAGGTTCAGATATCATGGGCATTTCTGGGACTTGCCTTTGGGATAAGGCACTTCCTTGTGTGGATTCTGTTCCACTGGGGATATTGCCCTTCCTTTTCCCTTTTGAGGAATCAATTCTACCTCTGAGTCCAGCTCCATCTGCTTGGATGGAGTATTGGGAACCTCTTCTGGTATTCATAATTTAAGAAAATAAGAAATAAAAGTATTTTAGGATAAAAATTCTTTTTATGGCAATTATAAAAGAGGTGCTCACCTTCAGAGTCTTGAATGGTGGGTCCTGGAAAGTCTAATTTCTTAGCTTTCTTTCTTTTGGTGATAACTGGTGTTGGAGAACTTTGACAAGTTTCTTCCACCAATCTCTCAACAGTAGTTTGGTTGTCTTCTGTTGGGTTATCTTCAAACACTAAAAAAGACAAATAAATATAAGTATTTTTATAAGAAGTGTTATTTTTTGGCAAGATATGGCAATTTTCCACGTAGAAATTGCTTTTATATCTTTAAAAACTTGAAATGAATAAAGAAATGAATAAAAATTCTTAAAAAAATAACTTTTTTTTTTTTTATTGGTTTTTTAATATTTTTTAATATTTTTTATATTTTTATTTTTAAAGAATAAAATAAAAAATGAATATGATTCTTTTACAAAATTAAATTATAAAAAAATTATCTTCAATTTATAAATTATCTTTTTTAATCACTAGAGTCACTCAAAGAAAGTTCTTGCAAGTCTAAGGATGTGAAAAAACCACGTGTAAGACAGTACAATTGCTTTCCAAATGCCTCAATAGCTTTTAAAATCAATAAAATATAAAATTATTATGTAATTTTATGATTATAAATATAATTTATTATTGGATAAACACAATTAGAATCTTTTTAAAGGTATTTTAAGTAAATATCACGGCCAGGCCCCCAAATGTAAGGTTTGACTATGAAACAATAAGTAAAAATTCCTAATTTATTACTTATTGTACTCTGAATGTCCTTATGAATTGAATAAATAAGATTAAAAATATAATAATAATAAGTAATTATTATTATTATGGTGTAAAATAATTATATTATTAAATAAATATAATAATATAATATAATAAATAAATATATTAATATAAAATAATTAATATATTTAAAAAACTCTGTATTATTGTTACCAAAAAATAATAAAGGCGTAAAAAATTGCTTTTTATTAATAAAAAACAATTAATAACAATAATATTACTAATATTAAAGTTATGAATTAATATAAATACTATTTATATTAATTGAAGAATTATTAAGAGAGTAAAAATAGAGAAATTATTATAATAAGAGAAAATAACCTACTTTTAACACTTAATATAATAATTTTGAAATATTTTACACCAAAAAAATATAAATACAACTTTTTCAAATAGTATTTACAATAAAAATAAAGAAAAATTACAAATTATTCTGGGTTTTAACGTGGAAATGAGTTTTTGAAGAGATTTTTTAGCAAAAACAATTAAATAAATGATTTAATCACGTCAAAATAGATGATTACAACAAGGTGGTCTTTGGTCTTTAATAATATAATAGTTTTATATATAAAGAATAAAGAAATTACCTTTGATTTAATTGATTTAATGTTTTTGATGTGTCTGAGGGAAAAATAGAGTAAAAAGAGCTCTATTTATAGTAAATACCTCCCTCCTAGAGTCCAACAGGCTTCTAGTAGACGCTTACTGATCATACCCACTGGAATTGATCAATATTTTAAGGTTTGGAGATGATTACATCATTATCAAACCATATTACATCATTATTACACCATTATTTAGAGTTATCACTATAACTCTAAGTTTGATGACATCAGAGGCTTGGCAGAACCCCAAATTTCGTGGATTTTATTAGTTTTAATCATAAACTCATAGTATTCACCAATTTTATCACTCTTAAGACTGTTAAACTTAAATTAAGGTTACTGTGAGTGATCATAACTGCTCAAATTAAGCTCAAACCTTGATCCTCAATAACTTTTAAGATTTACACGCTACAGCAATTCAGAGAGTGAATTCTGATAGCCTGGAATAACCTTATTTTTCTGCCAAGAGCGTTTCATTACATCATCAAAACTCTAATTTTGATGATTTTTCTTGTAACTCATCTTTTCTGTCGAAATTCAATATTTTAAACTTCAAACCTTGATTTCAGGGGGTTATACCCTGAATTTAATAACAAAAATTACATCATTCTTCACGAATGAACTAGTATAATCCAACTGTATACGTTTTTTTAAGTTTGGAACACTTTTACAACAAAGTGGTCAACAGCTCTGTTGATTTTTATCAATATTTCATCATAGGTTTTAACCTTGTTTATAATTTGTAAAATAAAGTTCATATCTGTGTTCTTACAGTAATTAAGTGGTAACTTTATTTTTGGTTCATCATTCTATCATGTATAGCTTAGGAGATATTAGCTATGATCCTTGAATATATGCGTTGACCAAAAAAGTGCATATATTCAGGTTAATTCCTTAAGTATTAACTTTGGAAATTAGCTTATTAATTGTTTTATGTGTGGACTTTCGTGGGGAATCCACTGGTACAATTTATTTTACATGTTGTTTCATTAGTTCTTGAGATAAATAAGGTTTTATGGTTTTTATAAGGTATTATACCTTATAATTCATTAAATATTGACTTTACAGATATGCCATGAAAATGGTATATGTGTATTTTACCATGGGGAATCCAATGGTATAATTTATTTTACATGTTGATTCATTGGTTTTTAAGTTAAACCAATTTTTGTACCAATTTATGGTATTTTTTGTATATTTAAGTAATTATTTTTAATGTATAATTATTCTAAGTAATTTTAATATAATTATATTAAAGGTATAATTATTCTGAGTCTTTTTTGTGACCTTATTGGGTATGTGCTCATATCTCAAAGGCTCACAAAAATTATAAAGAAGATGAATCTAATTCTGAAAAAGACACTGAAGAGTCAGAAACTTCTGGAAGTGATGAAAAAAATATAATTAAGGCACAAATTTATAATATTGACTTGATATATTAGGTACTAGATTAAATAACAAAAAACAAATTGAAGTCATAAAAAATGAAGAGAAAATCCCAGACAAAGAATTTTTCATAGGGGACCAACTTAAAGAGGAAGAATTAAATCAATAATTAACAGAAAAAATGAAAGAAAAATTGATTAATCTCTTATAAAAATAAAAAAAATTGCCTTTGCAACTGCCAAAGAAACACTAGGTGCTATAATTGTACATGAGGTGGACATCAATCTTAATGTGGAAAAACCTTATCCACACCTGTTAAGAAGACAAGCTTACCCAGCTAGCCCAAGAGCTATAGAATCCTTAGAGGTACACATTAAATAATTGATGAACCTTGGGGTATTAAGGGAAGTAGGACATAATGAACAGGTAGAGGTTACTACACCTATAATTATAACTTGGCAAAATGGAAAATCAAGGATGGTAGGATACTTTAGTGCTCTAAATACCTATACTATCCCTGACAGACATCCATTACCCACAATCCACAAGACATGAACACAATTGTAACAGGCTAAGCTCATAACAGCTATGGATTCTCTAAAGGTTTTTCATAATAATTTCCTGACAGACAGTTCCAAAGAGATACTTAGGAGAATAGTCCACTGTGGAATATATTAATATTTAATAATTCCATTTGGTATAAAAAATGCACCTTCCTCTTATCAAAGAATGGTGAATACCATATTTCCTGAAGAATTATCAAAAGGATGGTTAATCATCTAAACTGATAATATTATAGTTTTCTCAGAATTTTGGTAAAATAAGCTAATGAGACTAGAAAGAGTCTTACAGAAGATAGTACAAGCAAAGATTAAAATTTCCTTGAAAAAGATTCATTTTGCATATAACTAACTAAAAGCACTGGTACATGTTGTATCTGGATTAAGCTAGGGCATATATAAAAACAAATTAGATGCAGTACTACTGAAACTGATTCCTCAAAAAAATTCAATCATTTCAAGGATTTTCTGGTTATTACAGAAAGCATATAAAAGACTTTTCAAGAATTTATAAATCCTTGTATAAACTCTGTGAATAATGGACAGCCTATCAAATGACTGAATAAAGGGTTAAAGAATATGAGGAGCTGAAAAAAAGCCCTAACAAATTCCCTGTTTCTTCTAATCCCATATTTGAAATTACCTTTCAAACTGTACATTGATTCTTGTGGTGAAGGATTATGTGCTGCACTCCACCAAACACAAATAATAAATGATAAACCTGTTGAAGGGCAAATTTGTTTCATTTCAAGAAAAATTAAGCCAATAGAAGCACAATATAGAGCAGCACAAATGGAATGTCTTTGCCTAGTGTGGGCTTTAAATAAAACACATTATTATTTGGATGAAACAGTATTTAATGTAATCAAATACAGTAATGTTGTAATATCTTTATTGAATATGAAGACAGAAAATAGAAATATGCTAAGATCCCATATTTCTATCCAAGAATATAGAGGAAATATGACTATAGCTCATAAATCTGGAAATATTCATATAAATGCAGATGGTCTTTAGCAAATACACCAGAAAACCAGCATGGGTACCACAGGAAGAAAATCATATAGAAGGAATATGTGTTACAGATGTTGGCACAGAATTCTTTAACCAATTTAAAGAAAGCTATAAGATGGACAAGAACTGTTATATTTTTCATCAGCTCTTAATTAAAGATTGCAAGGACCTATACTTATCTACCAAACTATATGAAATATGGACAAAAGCTTATTACAAAGGAATATTTCACCTCCTTGATGGAATTCTTTATCATAGAACCAAACATACATTTGTCATGACCTTGACAGATAGAGTTCTAATAAATACTATACTACGTGAATGTCATGATAGTGTTGTATCTAGACATTTTTCAGAAGATAGGACAGTAGAAAGAGTAAAAACATTCTCTTGGTAGCAAAATGGGAGAAACAATGTTGCAGAATACTGCCAGACATGTGACAGATGCCAAAAGGCCAATAGAGCCACAGGGAAGAAATTTGGAATGATGATCCAGATCCAAGAACCAAAATCCCCATGGGAAATAGTTCATAAGGATTGGGTAATAGCTCTACTC
Source organism: Austropuccinia psidii (assembly GCA_023105745.1). Taxonomy (NCBI): domain Eukaryota; kingdom Fungi; phylum Basidiomycota; class Pucciniomycetes; order Pucciniales; family Sphaerophragmiaceae; genus Austropuccinia; species Austropuccinia psidii. Next base: position 31,351,872 of record JALGQZ010000011.1, read on the forward strand.
CCAGGAGGAGATAGAATCTATAATTAATGTCTAATGTTAGCTTACAGGTACAGCAGGACTCCAATTCTCTTACCATTTCACAAAGATGACACAGCCATAATGATATGGAATCAAGTCATTAGCCATACAGGATTATTCCAAAAATTATAAGTGATAGATATCTTAAATTAACTTCAGAATTATGAAAAAATATCCATAACTTGTTTGGAACAAAATTATCATTCTCAACAGCTTATCGCCCTCATACTGATGGCTTAGCAGAAAGAATGATACAAACTTTGGAATACATGATAAGAATATTCTGTGCTTATGTCCTAGAGGTCAAAGGCTCCAATGTATTTACCTATGATTGGTGTATTCTAATCCCAGCTCTTGAACTGACATTCAAGACAGCAATTCATTCTTCAGCTGGAAAAACACCAGAAATACTAGAAAAAGGTTAAAATCCAAGACTCCCTTATGACACTCTCAAAAAGGACTTATTTTACATACATCCAACAGCAAGCAGTTTCAAAATGATGCTTTAGAAAGCAAGACATAATGCAAACAGATGTATGCAAGATTCTTTCAAATATTCAAAAGAAAGATGGGACAAAATTCATAAGCTACCTTCTTTTAAAGTAGGATATCTGGTCTTAGTATCACATCTACACTTTAATAATATCAAAGGCCCAAAGAAATTTAAATATTCCTTTTCAACACCCTTCATTATAAGAGCACTAAATGGCCCTAATTCTGTGCAACTAGAATTGACAGGTGAAATAATGAACAAGCACCCAGCTTTTGGTGTAAGTCTGATAAAACCTTAAATCTCAAGTGATGAGGAATTATATCCCCCAATAAATAACCTACCACTTGAAATTCCCCCTCTAGGACAAGGAGAAGAAAAGAAAATTGCAAAAATCCTTATAGAGAGGACAAGAAACAAAGAAGAAAGGAAATACCTTGTAAGCTATAGAAACCCACCTCAAGAAGATTAATGGCTACTTGAGAAGGATATAACTAATTCTTTAAGCTATTAAGGAGTTTTAGACATGAAAGAAGACCTAAATAATAGAAAATTTGATCATCATTCAGCTTCAAAGCTGAAAAAGTCTATTGAAGACATAGGAAAGTGGATGATACCCTAATTAACCATTTCAGATTGTGGTACAATCTTTTTTGGTGGTAGGTAATTTTACCCTTTGGGATATGACCACATAGTCAAAAATGTCACAAAACAGCTTTACAAAACTTATTTTAAAAATAAGAATTGAGATTATAATCTTAAAATAAGTAAAAATGCCAAAAAAAGGCATAAATTCTTGATTATCTCAGAGACCGATGAATAAAAATGTGAAATGGATTACTCCATTGGATTCCCCATTATACACTACACATATAAAATTTTTATGTCATATCTGTAAATTCAATACTTACTGGGATAACCTGAATATATGCACTTTTATTATCAGCACATATATTCATGTTTTTTAGCTCATATATTTTAAGTTATTCATGATAAAGAGTTTATGCAAAGAAGTTTCTACCACAAATTATCTGAAAAAATACAGATATAAACTTATTTGACAAGTTATAACCCAGTTTATAACTCATATGGATTTATTGAGCAAAATAGCAATAGCTATTGACCACTTTAGTTTAAAAGTGGTCCAAACTTAGATAAAAGAGGATATTCAGATTCTAATCATTCATACGTGAAGAATGAAGTAATATTTATTCTGATATTCAAGGTACAACCCCATGAATTCATGGTTCAAAGTCCAAAATAGTAGATTTCAACAGAAAATATTAGTTACAAGAAAAATCATCAAAAATATAGTTTTTATTGTTCAAAAAAATTCTCTTTACAGCTTAGTAAGTAAATTCCAATATATCAGTATTATCTCTTGGAATAGCTGTAGCATGGATAACTCAAAAGTTATTAATTATCAAAGTTAAAGTTTAAAAATGAGAATTTATGATCACTAACTGTAATCTTATCTAACATTCAACAGTTACATCAGTGATGAAACTGGTGGATACTAGTAAATTAGGATTGAAACTCATAATATCCATAAAGTTTAACCTTTTTACAAGTCTATCAGGTGAAAAACTTAGAGTTACAGTGATAACTCTAAATAATGGTGTAATAATGAGATAAGAGGGTTTAATTATGATGTACTCATCACTAAGCCTTAGGTGACTGATATATTCCAGTAGATATCATCATTACACATCTATTAGAAGTCTTCTGGACTCTAGGAGGGAAGATTTTGATGTAAATGGAGCTCTTTTTTCCTCCATTTCCCCCTCAGAAACATCAAAAACATTAAATACAAAGGTAATTTTTTTCTTGTTTATATATATAACTATTACATTATTAAATTCCAAAGATCAGTCTTGTATTAATCACCTATTTGAATGTTATTAATTCAATATTTTGTTTTTTTTGTTAATTTCTCTCTAAATTCCTTGATTCCACATAAAATCAAGAAAATTTGTGTAACTTATTTTATTTTTATCTTTAAATACAATTTAAACAAGTTTTATTCATATCATTAGTAGAAAATTCATTCAAAATCATTATATTAAGTTTTAAAAGTATCTTATTTTCTAAATATTATTTCTATTAATATATAGCTTCAATATTAGTAATATTATTGTTATAAGCTGTTTTTTATTACTTAATAACAGTTTCTCATGAATTTATTATTTTTTGGTAACAATAAGGAATTTCATAGATATATTAATTATTAAATATTACTAAATTTACTTTATCATATTATCATTTTATTTAAATAATATGAATATCTTTATGCTATAATTATGATAATACTTTATTATCATAATTATTTTCGATCTTATTATTCATTTAAATTAGGACATTCATAGTACAATAAGGAAAATAATAGTAATATTTATTTATTTATTCATAGTCAAACCTTACAGTTTTCAACCAATCTTTTGGCTTTTGGACTTTTTCTTTGCAAGACATTGGAGTCCATCCTTACAGAAGCTCCTGTGTCTTTTCTGGGACCAAGAGCCTCTTAACCTCAAGATCTTCTATCATTTTCCCTATCCACAATCTGGGAAGAAGTTCCCGCCCCTTCTTCTTTGCTTCCATAAACAATCTCTTTTATTGAGATTGGTATATTTCTACTTATGCTTCTTAGAAGTTGTTCAGATCTTACAGCAGGAATAGCAGTTATATCAGCTTTAGGGCTCTCAAAAAGAATTCTAGAGTTTCCTCCTAACCTTTTCAAACTGGTGGAAGCTCTGGCATCCTTAATTTTTGCCTCTCCTCTGGGTTGACTTCTTGTCTTTTGTATTTATGGATTGAATGTCCTGGTACATGTCCAATTGATTGGATGGAGTAATTGCTTCCATTTCTAGTAGGAGTCATTTCAAATCAATTTAAAAAAAATTCACTAAGAAATGCGTAAAATTTACCTTCTGGTCCTTTAACTGGTTTAGTAAGTAAACCTCTTGGTATTGGGCTGGTTTGAATTCCAACACTTGACTATGAAATGCTAGATTCAGATGACCTTTCTCTGGAAGATAACACTAGAGTCAACATTTAAGTTATTTTATTCAAAATAAATAATAATAAACAGAAATTTATAACTCAGCTTATTGAATAAAGCTGTTATGAAGTAATTTATGGCAAATTCTGTCAAAATTAAAGAAAATTATCTAAAGAGTAAAAAAAATGCTTTTAAGTAAAGATTTTATATTTTACTTTTCATTTTTTTTAACAAAAAATACTTATTCAATTAAGGAACTATTCATAAAAAAATATTATCATTCACTTTATACTATAATAACTCAAAGAATAAATTTAAAGTCTGTGATTTGAAAACTCCACTAGTTAGAAGATAGAAATTCTTTCAAAATCCCTCAATAGTACATTTTTTCAAGAAAAGATACTTTTAAGAAAAAATAATTTTATTGAAATCATAAGAAGTACTTGTAAGGGATAAGTCCCAAAGGAGCCAAAATTTAAGTAAATATGGGAATTTTATGTCAAAAGAGATTAAAAAAAGGTCTAAAATATGATTTATGTCTCAAAAATTGGTTAAAATAATTTCCAGGCCCCAAATGTAAGTTTTGTCTATGAAACTCCTGATAATATTAATAAAAATAAAGAGTAATATGACTGTCCTCAGTAGAAAACATAATATAATTGAATATTATAGCCACAAATTCATATGATTATTAAAAGTAATTTTAAAAAAGGAAGGATTAATTATTATTAAATAATTTAATAATTATAATAAATTATAATTATCCTCTTATTATTATAGCCACTGAATGTTATGATTATAAGAAATATAAAAGCTCCTAATGAGACAATTATATGTGGAAAATAATGATATTTCACCACTTATAAATGATATAAATGTTATTGGTAAAAGGAATCATAACACAAATTTTTCAGAGATAATTCTTATAGATAAATTCTATAAAAAATAATAGTAGATAAAGAATATAGAATATTCAGAGAAAAACTTACTTATAATATTCATTTTATACAATAAGTAAAACAACAACAAGTTATGTTATCAAAGAATTTTTATCAGTTATAGCCATGGCAATAATCAATATTTTAAGGGAATTAAACCTCCTTTTTATTATAAACTAATGTTTAAAAGTTTTTAGAGTAATTGGTGGATTTTAAAAGATATTTAATACAATAATTTTATAAGATAGAATGTATTTTTGGTTATTAAAACAATAATCTGAATTGTATGATTTCAATTTTTCAATTTGAAATTTATAAATAATGAAATACTTATTAGTTACTTTTAGCAATAATATTTTATATTTAATGAAACTTTACCTGTTTAAATTTCTAATATGATTTGAATGATGATTACTATGGACAAAAACAATGATGGAAAGGCTTTATTTATGCCTTTAGAGCAACTCTCATGAACAACAATGGATATAAAGTGCGTTCTCAGATTGGAACTGAAAGCCATTATTAAAAATAAGTTTCTTGATTTAAGGAAACTTGTTTTTCATTTCAATTTGAAAATACCAGTGTATTGCTTAACTACAAGTAACTTTGATTGACATTCAAGCTGATTATTTTGAACTTCAGTATAAAATTAATTTATTTATATTGAAGTTAATTTTGTGAAAAACTTAAAAATAAACTTTCAAGCAAAATCTTTTAAATTATATTTTTAATTAATTTTTAAAGTAAGGTTCATTTACTTTGAAAATAATTAAAAAGAGGTATTTTCAATGGTTAATACAAAATCAGCTCACTAATAAAAGATAATTAAAGCTTTATGTATATGAAGATAAACATAATTTGTAAGCTGTGTTAAATTCTTCAAGTAAATCCATTGAGAATTTGATTCTCTATGAATTTATTAAGTTATTGCTATCTTCCACACATAAATATAAATAGACACAAAAACTTAAATTTTGATAAAGTTTCAATGCTTTTAACTTTAATTTAAAGCTTAATTAATCTTAATTAATCTTTTACAGTTCTTAAAACCTTGATTACAGGCCTTAATATAGGTATTCACCCTTTTGCAGCTTGTATTTACTGTCCAAAAGAGCAATAAACCAATTTAAACTTTAATTTTCAATTCAAGTCTAATGTTAAATTTTGAATAATATTAAAAATCATTCAATCCAGGAGGAAAACCTTATTTGGGCCCTTGCAGATCCCAAAAGCTGGGTACCCTGGCTCTTTTTGCCTTTTTGTCTTTTTCTTACCTTTTTGTGTTAATTTTTCCCTTTTTTTTAGTTAAAGCCATACAATGGCTTTAAAATAATTTAAATTGAGCTCAAATTGGATTTGAAGCCTGTATGGAATATTCCTAGCCATTTCTGTAACAATACACAACACCTTAAATTTAACAAAATGTTTGTAAGTTTACATAAAGCTTATGCAAATTTAAATTTAACAATTAAAAATGGTTAGTAGAAAAAATTTAAATTGTTGATTTTTACTTTGAGATTTTTAATCCTTCTGATAACACTAGAAATAGCCATTTTTGGGTATAACACCCTATGGGTGTAGAATTTTAAAAATGACATAACATTTCTAACTTTGTTTATCAAAAATGAGTTTATACTTATTTTTTGTTTTGAATTCATTTTACAAATCTGTTCATGACTAAATCAAATTTATAACAAAAATATTTTTTGAGTTATGGGTATGTCATACATACCTCACAGGATCACAAAAAGCAAGGTAAAAAATAATTTTTTACTTTTATAAGACAGTCCCTTATCACCCCAGATGGAATACAAATAATGGGTTCTTTACCATGATCTGCCATGCTGACAGTGACTCACAATTTATCAAAATTTTCCACACTATGGATCATTCCCCAAGATATAAAGACATAATAAAACTCATATTTGACTGAAATCCAATAAATTTCAACAAAAATGTATCAACAACATGATATATACAGCTTTGAAATTAAATAAATAGGATTAAATCTAGATAAAATTTACTTTATGAGAAATAGCCTAAATCAGTATATAAAGCCACTTACAATTGGTAATCCCAATTATCTTATCTACTTTTTTAAATTCCCAAGTAAACCTGTTAATTTTTTAATCCTTGTGATCATTAACATTTTCAGTTGTTCTTGTCTGGAACAATCCTCATTTTTCCTGAATTCATCCTCACAATGAAGCTCTTTATCCTTTCTCCTCTGCCTATTTTTTCTCAGAAGTTGCAGTTCCCATTATTCCTTTTCTCATTTTTGGTGCACAAATCCTTTCCTCCCTTCAATCTCCCATTCTCTTTTTTTTATTCTCATCAAATCTCCTTTTATTTTTTAGGAATGAAATTTTCTCCATTTGAAAAAAAAGTTGACAATCCTTTCTTTAATCTTTTCTTATTGCCTCCAAAGACATAGACCATTACTCAGCAATTTAATTACTATTTTTTAAGAAAGTATATATTGGATTAATTGTTGTTTATTTATCATATGATGAAAAAAAATATCCCCTTGGTTTTGGTATAGTGAGATGGTTTTGGCCATTTCCCTAACAAATTGCCCCTCAATGGAGGTACTTCTGATGTTCTAATGCAATTAAAATCAACATCTGACTGTAAATGAGACAGCCATAAAAGAGAGGGCTTCTCCACTGGGATTTGTGCTTGCATCATAAGTTCGCTTTCATCTTCTGATGGATCTGAAAAAAATTTAGTATCCATATCAATCTCATCTTATGTTTATTTTTCAGTGAATGAGATGTGGGAAGAATCTTCCCCCTCTCTCTCACCTGTCCCTGAAACTGATGTGTTTCCCTTGTTAATCTAACTTATCAGGTTAAAAATCTGAATTAAATTTCATTTTTTGGGTTATTTCATTTCAATATAACAAACAAATCACCCTTTCTGTTGTGGTATTCCATCCCTTTTGGAGCAGCTTCAAACAATTATTGAAAATTAACAGTTGGAAAAATCAAGATTTAACTGACTAATTTAGGAATTTTCCACTCAAAAGAAATTATTAAAATCACACAAACCCAGTAATAACATCAATAGTATGGAGGAAAGGAATATTTTAGAATTCAGAATTGAAATAACCAGCATATTTCCTTAATTAAATATATAATAAAGAAATCAAATCTTATGGGCTTATACATTAAAACTTACATATAAGCTTTACAAAATTAATAATATAGTTTGATACATACATAAAACACAAAATTACATGTACAAAGTAACATTGTAGAATTATCTCCACCCTAAATCCATCAGGAAGATTATATTACTAGAATTACAATCATCAAAAATAAATTCTATGTAACACAAGGATCATCTGACAGTATCAAATTCAACTTTATGTATGTAAAATCCACTTAAAACCCTTCAATTACATAACAATACAGGCACTTGAATAAGCTTTATGAAATCCACATTAATTAGATCTGTACATGACACAGACACAGAATAATAAATTTCAGCTCAATCAAGATTCAACTAGCTGCATGCAAGGAAAATGCACTAAATTACACAATAATTACAGTGATAAGATATTACAACTCAAAACACTATCCCCACATTACATAGCATTATCACCTTGAATTACATAATCTTACAAACAAATTGTGAAATATCTCACTCATATGACACCATCCTCATTTTCAACTACCATGATTAATCCCTCAAGGTTGTCAAAGCTGACAAATGCAGTTTAACAGATAAGTCATCTGACTTTTGTTATGAAAATCTACACAAGCAAAAACACCTCAAGTTTAAATTGGAGCCAAACCAATGGGGAAGATAACTCATTAATTTGACACCATCCACAAAATCACCACCAACAAAATTATCTCAAGGGAAAAAAATAAGGTTTTACATGGAGAGCCCATGGGTACTTCTCACAACATAAAAGGAGGCCTCTCTCTTTCATTTTCTCCTCTTTTACCCATAAAATTAACTATATACCAAGAAGGAGAATAATTATTCATCCCTTACTAGTAGATTAATCTAAAAATTATTATTATTTTATTATATTATAGTAAAAGTGATTTATTATTAGCTATAGTTAACAGTAGGTCTGCCTAAATTATAAATTCATCTATTAGTCAAATACTTATTCTTAACAGGTTAAAAAAAATATTTATATCATAATTTTCTCATTATTAGAAGATATAAATATAATTATTATCAAATTAAAATAAATATACTAGTAGCTTCATAATTTTTACTATTAGGAAATCTTATTATTTTTGATTATCACAATTATCATCCATTATTACTAATATAATTAGTAAAATATTTATCAGCCTTCACCAGTATTTTTTAAACTTATAGTTGTGTTATCATCTATAATTACTATTATATATTTTATATATCTGATTACTTCTTAGCTATTACTATTACTATCATCAATAGTATAGCTATCATATTATTAATATTACTATAAATTATAATTATTTAACCATTGTATCAATTATCATATATAATGACTATTATTATGTATTCTCTAATTAAACTATTATCTATTATAACTTACTTTAAAGGAAAGAAACAATTTGAATCAGCACTCAGTACTATTATATCTGCTATTTATTTACCCAATTATCATTTTCATTATCTTGAAAGAAATAAAAGCTTTACTAGTATTTGGGGTATCCAAATTAAAGGAATTCACCTAAGAATTTTATATTTAAATTATTATTTATTATTAAAATTAGGCTAATTATTTTTCATTTCTTACAGAGACTTCTAAAAATTCTTCTTTAGCTTTAAATCTACAGTCTTAAATATTGATTTATGAACTCTTTAGGAAGATTGTTTATTATATTCAGAGTGGCAGCTAAAATACCATTAGAACCCTTTTTTAAAGGATTATTTCAAAAATTCAAAGCTGTTTACCTGTTATTTCCCCCTCAAGGATTACCTTATCCAATCTCACACTACTAAAAGGAGTTCCACATTATCATGTATTTTTTTTACAAATGATCATGAAATCCAGCCCCACCCATTGAATCACATGAATCACAAATTACCTATGTAAATCTCAATATAAGAAAATTAAGTATGAAAATCTAATAGAAAGAGTGATTAAATATTTTTTTGAGAACTCAAAATGACTTGGTATTGATGCTCTATTGTCTCAAAGGATAAATTCTTGATTCCTTCAAGCTCACACTTGTGAAAATCACTCTTTTTTGAAGAATAAATTCTATATTATAATCCCAATTTATCCTTAATCTTTCATTCAATTTTCAATTTTTAACATTTCAGAAAACTTGAGTAAATTTACAATTTCTTCTTCAATCTAAAAAAAAAATTCTCTTTGTTTGGAGGATACTTGTCTGCCTTTTCCACCTGTTAGGTGATTTTCTCAAAATTCTTCTTTTCTTTAATTTGATTTTATTTAACTTTACAATTCTTGACCATCTCTTCCTAATGAATTTCAGGGCTCTTCATTAGTACCTTGTTTTTTTTTTTTCCTTTTTAATATATCCCACTTTAATTCTTTTAAAAAGTTTGTATTTAATTAATTAATTATTTGGTTTTTTTTTATTATAATTCATAATTTCTTTTTTTTATATTATACCTTAGAAGTTTTTTTTTTTTTGGTTTTTATATCAAAAAAAAAAGAAAAAAAAAAAGAATTAATTATTAATTTCAAGAATTTTATTTAAATTAATGAAAAAAAAAAAAAAAAAAAAAAAAAAAAAAAAAAAAAAAAATTCAAAATTCAAAATTCAAAATTTCATTTTTTAATAATTAAAAAAAAAAAAAAAATTTAATTATTATCAATTATTTAAATTAATTTTATTTTTAAATTATCAAAGACTAGTTTTGTTTTTGTTTTTTTAAAAAATAAAAAAAAAAATTTCATTAACCATTTCAATTTTTAATTTCAAAACTTTTTTTTTTATAAATTGAGCCTAAAAATCAAAAAAAAAAAAAAAAAAATGATTTTAAAAAATTTCAAAAAAAAAATATATATATATATATATTTACTTAAAAATAAATTAATTATTTTTTTTATTTTTAAATTTTAATAAAAATAAAATTAAAAATTTAATTTAATAATTTTTTTTTTTTTTTTTTTTTTAAAAAAAAAGATTCAATTTTTTAATTTTAATATTTTTAATTTTAATATTTTTAATTTTAAAAAATTAGAAAAAATTTATTTATTAAAAAATTTTTTTTTTTTTTTTTTAATAATAAAATTGAATTAAAATAATCATTTAATTTTTATAAAGATTATTTATTAATTTAAATCAAGAAAAAATTATATTTAAATTTTATAAAAAATTTTTTTTTTGTTTTTTTTTTTAAAAAATATTAAATAAAAAAAATTATTATTAAATTGTAATTTGATTATGTATATATATATATATTTTTTTTTTTTTTTTTTTTTTAAAAAATTTTAATTAAATAACTTAATATAATTTTAATTATAAGGTATACTTCAAAAATAATAATGTTATTTTTTTGGTGGGGGGAAACTTAATTTCAAATTTTTTAATTATAAACAATTTTCTATTTTACAGTAAATTAGTATTAAAATATTTAAAAAAAATCTTAAAATTGAATAATATATATATTCTCATAAAGGTTGTGAAAGAATTCTTAATTTATAATTTTTATAACTTAGTATAGGTATAAATTTCTTATCAAAACTTCAAAATTAAATTTCAATATTTTTTCTTTTTTTTTTTGTCAACTTTCAAATATTCTTTTAATTTTTTTTTTTTTTCAAATTAAAAAAAAATCCATATCTACTACATCAAAACAGAAAACTTATTAAAATTCTTTTTTCTTTTTCTTGAAAAAGAAAATATAATAATTTAAACCTTTTTTTTATTAATTTCTCTAAAAAATATTCAATTTTTAGAGTAATTGTTTTGTTTTGTTTTTTTATAAGAAAATGAGCTTTGTATATTTAATATTTTTTTTATTTGTTGCTGTTTCTTCTGTTTCTGGTTTGTTTGTTTTTTAAAAAGAAAGTAGAACTAGTTCTTTTATTGTTTAAGAATTTTTTAATAATTTTGAACCTCTTGATTATTTTTATTTTTCATTTTTTTTGAACTCCATTTTATTCTCACTTTGGTGAATATTAAATTGCTTTTTATTCAAATTCACCTGAACTAATTACTTTTTTTCTTGTTATTTGATAGATTTCCTTAATAATCTTTATATAATCAGAAAGAGAAAATCCTACTGGACGTTTCTTTATTTTTTTATTAATGCAAATCTGTTTTGGCTGAGCTAAAGAAATCCATTTTTTGTGATGATCATTCTTTTACTTGATATCTTTGCGCAAGCTAAGTTCAAAAGCACATGGGCTGGGCAAGATGCTTGTGAAGCCTTGAAAATAAGAAATTTGGGAAGTGAGCATGGAGAATCCGCATGCTAGTGGGCACACGAAAACGACGGTTTTGCTCGGGGGGTCCCTGGTTGAGAATGGAAAACCTATGCGCTTCATTGAAAAATAAAATTAGTATTGTATATTACTTTTCTCTTTGTTTGACTTTGTATATAAACATGTAACGCATGAAGCCTCGTAAAAACCTCATTAATCGAAAAACTCAAGTAATAATGATGAAATAGAAATACAAAAACCAAAAAACGTATTCGATAAATATGTATATAATCACAAACAAGCTTTCTTTCGAAAAATACACAAACAATATAAAGTGTTTGATATTTTAAATTTCCTCATTTTGAATGGCGGCCAACTTCAGGCCGTCATTCACATCGTCAATCATCAAATCTTCACTGCCCTTCAATCAGACCACCACCAGCCCACTGATGCCTCAAGTTTAAATTCCACATACCAACGTCAAATCAATCTTTATCAGACTCCCTGTCTTGATTTTTCTCATCACAGGAATCGAATCTGTTAAGAGTCGTTTTCGTGATTTTCCTCGTCACCCTTCGAGTCTTCATCATTTGTTGATGTACTTCCAATCTGCTTATTATCATCATGCTTTTCTTCTTCTGGTTCCTCCTTCTTGCACTCTTCGTCTTCGGTTTGGCTTTTTTCTGGCGTTTCATCCTTTATTGTGGCTTTTAATCTGGCTTTGGTCGCATCAATACTTGAGTGATCGGGTATTTGAAACTTGGCACATAAAGTCGATGGGCGGCAAACAGATCAAAAAATTAGCTTAGGACTTTGTTTTTAAGCAGGTAACCTCACTAACGCCTTCTGCCGCCATATCCTTAAAAATGGCCGAATCGACCCCGCTCTTCATCAGTGCCAGCATTTTAGCAGCTGCTCCCCCAACATCTCCATTACCATTCAAAGTCACCCTTTCTCTTTCGGCCCGGCCCCTTCGAACGGGTGCACGACTTGGTGTACCGGTTCTAATCTTGGCCAGGATATCTTCCAGCACTGGATCTGAATCATTGGCTTCCTTGGCTTCTTTCCGGCTCTGCTCAAGCTGATGAACAAACCGAAAAAAAATTCACGTTAGTTCGGTTCCACTGTCTGTCACTAAACCAGTTTATCGATATTCTAGACAAAAATTGTATGATTACCTCCAACCGTTTCTGCCGAGCCTTTCGAGCTTCGGACCACCTTTGGTTTTCATCACGAGCCTTTCGATATGATGTGACAAAAGTTTTGAAGATGCCAAAAAAGCTCATTGAATTCATTTGTTTCCTTTCATCTGTCTCTTCTCCAAAATATGTCAACACATCTGTATAGCTAGTCTTTGCCAAAGTGATTTCATCTTTCAAAATCGCTAATTTGTTTACAGCCTCGCGAATAAATTTTGGCATTCGTTGGCGATATCCATCATTACCAATATTGTCAAGGTCAAATTTATTGTACAAAGCTAGTCGAGTCTTGTCGATTTCTTGTTTTAGCTCTGTAAAATTCTTGACAATAGCTAGCAAATCGACTGTTGTTTCCATTCATATTAAATATTAAATTAATCAGGTCTACGATTCTATCTTGTATATATTGGTATCTCGAGATTGAACGTACTCCGGCATGCGTTGGCTGGTTCAGCCAACTCATCTAAAAACCCAGCAACTTCCGGGAAAGAATGGGAAACAGTCTTCTCCAGAAAATGCAACAAAGTGAAATCGCCAAGTTGAGCAGGTCCACCATCTTCACTAGGCGTTGCTTTTGTGTCAACCAACTGGTAACACAACCCAATTGAATCCACAAATAACGCATCAGCTAATAGTTTTTTCAAGATTGGTAAGGTTCACAATATTAAAAATCTTCACACACTCGATTGATACTGCTAACTCGAAAGCCAAATGCACCGCCTTGGAAGTTATTCCCATTTAGAAAGTTCCCAAGTAACAAAATCAACTAGAAATAATCAAAAATAATTGTTCGCACATTGTCGTTTCACTAAGTTTGGTAAACAAAAATAGGTAGTTCAATCAGTCAAGCTGAGAGGTGACTGACGTTCAACAAGCCGGAGAAATGTTGAGCATTTTTCAAGGCTTGGGTAGCAGCATTAAATTTGTTCGTGTTCTGTGTCGTAATAAAAAAACCTCAGGCATTATTAGACAAAGGCCCAAAATAAAATAAGAAAAAGGATGCTTGGGGAATCAAAAAAGAGATCAAACCTGATCCAGAATACTAAAAGCTTCATCAAACATTACTCTACATAGCATTCCTTCAACCCTCAATTGTAAATTATCAAACTTAATCAGCTCTACTAAAAAGCGGTCTGCAGCATGCAATAAGGCTAGATCATCCTCTGAATCAGTTTTATGACGATTCAATAGTCCGACCTAATTTGGTTTGTTGAAATAAAGTATGTATTAATGTCTAAAATACCACTGGAAAATAACTTTGCAAATACATAAAAAACAATTCGAAAGCAAATGTGGGATAACTAACTTGGGTGGGATCTGGAATAACTCCATTCAGCTCTGTTAAAAACGTTTGAGTGCAAAATTCTTCATCAAACCTTCTGATTTTTTCAATCACTATAGCCACTCTAGTCCCCATGTCCAAATCTGCTCCAGGTTTTAATAAAATCATTTCTGTTTTTGAAGTCAAAAATCGAGTAACAAAAACATTTAATAATTGTTGGCTTCCTGATAAACAGCAATGAAGCTGACTGACCAATTCTTTGTCTAACTCTAGGATCTAAGATGCTCTTTAATGCTTCTTTCTTTTTCATACCTAAAATGCCGTCAAGAGCCATAAATACAGTTAAAAAACATTGTCCAATCAGTCACCACTTTCCGACATAATCTTTGTCAACCTTTCCGGCCTTGCCCTGCAAAAAATAAATAGCAACACAAGACAAAAATAATGACCTATGGCTTTTGCCTGCTTAGCTTTGAAATCTTTCTCAATTTCTAAAAATACGCCATCTTCCCTTAACATGTCCAAAAGTCGGTTCTCATCAATAAAATTGCTGGCCCATACCGTCTTGGAAATTGAATCTTTTGATATTTTTTCCCATTGTAATTGTTTCAACTTTTGACTGGCAAAAATCCCCAGCTCCTTGCGATTCTTGCTGGGATGCATCAATCCTGGTACTGGCGGTGCCTTCATCATAGGCGGTGGCGGCTTTGGTGCTGAGGGGGGTGGTGGGGGTGGTGGCGGCGGCGGTGGTGCAGGGGTTGGCGCTAAGGGGTTAGCCAAGCCATTAGCCCGCGGCGTGGATTTTGGTTGTATAGTAGCTGATGATGATGATGATGGTGGTGGTAGTGGTGGAGGCGGAGGGGGCGGCGGTGGAGGTGGTGGAGGGGGTGGCGGAGGGGGTGGTGCTTGAACAGTAAGCGTGATTGGGGCGGGTGAGGAAATATTAACCTCCTGGGAATCATTGACTTCAATATCTGTTCCATCATTCAAATTAGCTTGATTCAATGCAGCGTTTGACGCTCGTCGGGTTGATTTCTGCAACCTTAAAATTTCTAAGTCTGGCGGCAAATTATGAATTGAATTTGCACCCGCATTGGTCAATGTTGTATTAAAATTAGAATCTAAACCATTTAGACCCGTAGCTTTCCCGTCATTGTGTGGGTCATGCTCATCAGTTGTGACATACTTCATTGTTGAGCCTGACGCCGAGCGCAATTGGTGCATCTTGAGCTCACCCAAGTAGAGCGCAGGCTTTCGATACATTTGAGAGGGCACCATCGATCGAGCGGGTAGTCTAACAGTAGATTGAGAATCCGAATATGTCTCATAATTACCAACAATATCCGTAAGACCGGTAGCTGAAGGAGATAATGAATCTGAGTATTCGCTATCGATTTCTCCACCAGATTTATTGTGCTGCCTTACATGACCTTTTTTGGATGCCATGCGAGTACTTGGGCGAGAAGAAAATTCAAGAATTGGTGACAAACTGCGGCTTCTATTTTCAACGTCAGCCTCCCAGATCTCTTCATCGGGATCTTCAAATCGAGCCCTGTCAACTGAGTCTTTTGGTTTGTGACTGGGGGTGTATCTGTCATCCGCTCTGTCGACGGCATCAACTTCATTGCGCATATTATCGTCAATCCCATCTGCATCTTCCTGTGCTGGACCTTTCCTTCGACCTCGTTTCTTCCCACCACGACTTTCAT
This sequence comes from Austropuccinia psidii, assembly GCA_023105745.1. Taxonomy (NCBI): domain Eukaryota; kingdom Fungi; phylum Basidiomycota; class Pucciniomycetes; order Pucciniales; family Sphaerophragmiaceae; genus Austropuccinia; species Austropuccinia psidii. The sequence goes on from JALGQZ010000011.1 coordinate 31,367,863, forward strand.
CATTGTACAAGGTAGAACTTCTTCCTTCCAGTGTCAAAATAGCTTTCTCTCGCTGAAGTTTTTTGTTCATAATTTCCATCAGCTCACGCCGATCCAGAATGCCTGCGTCATCTTGCACAACTTCCAAATTTTTGGACTCTTTCAGCATTGTGAATAGCTCTCTGATCTGCAGTTCCTGTTGAGTTATTTCTGATCTATGCTGTTTTTCCATCTCATTAATCCGAGATTGTAGAGCATCGGTAGCCGTCCGAGAAATATTCAATGCTCGTTCCATTTGTTCATTAGTTTCTTTCAGGGATTTTACTTTGCCATCCTGATTAGCACTCAACTCTTCTTCTAGCAAATCTTTATCCCTTCTCAGTCGGTCAATCATTCGCCGAGACTCTTGCAAATCCGTCATTGTTACCTGAAGTTGATCTTGATCTGCAAACCTGGACATTACGGCGGCAACACTTACGCCAAGCATCGAGCTGAAGTCACCACTTCCGCCATCATCAAGGGCTTTACTATCCAATACCACAGATGTGACTAACTGATCGATCAATTGATAAAACCTCACTTGCGATTCCGTGTCTTCCTTAATCAATAATAAATGTTGTAAGATGGAGATTAGGAATTCTTTGCAACGAGATCCGTCGACGTTTTCTAAAATAGCATCAAAAAGTTGTTGCGGGTTAGTCAAGTCGTTCAAAAGCCTGCGATTGAAATTTTCCAGCATTTCCTCTTCATCTTGAATGGCTTCCCCCTCGATCTGGTTTAATTGCCGCTCAATTGAGTGATGCTGAAATTTTTTCAACTTGTCCATGATGCGTTTAAGGCCAGAGCTGTTCATCTGAGTCCTCAGATGTACTCGTACCGTTACATCTTCCGGAATGCTAATGATGGAAGTAATTAAAAATAAGTTGGCTAGTGCGTATTCATTTAAAGCACCTTCAAGACCAATAGCGCTGTTGGTAGGTGGTATAGCAGAGATGGCATTACTGGGACTGTCCGGATAGCCGTTATGTTGATTAAATAGAGCATGATGATGGCTGTGTCCTCTTAAGCTCCTCAATTCTTCGCTGGCACCGACTAAACTTCCCATCTTGCCCCTACCATCAATAACTTGCTCAAAAGAGCTAAACCAAGCATCAAACCTAGCTAGAGTTTCACCAATGGGCTTTCCGCTTGCTGTCCTTAGTGTCGCCAATTGGTCTAAGCCTTTCAAGACATATGAATGTCCCCTGGGCTTCTCCCAGTGGCACAAAAATGTGAGAATGTCTGCGACTGTCTTTCGAGTAGGTAAATGTGGGGATACTAGTGAAAATAAAATCCGATAAACACACTCCGGGTGGGAGATAGCGTCGTTTGCACCTTGCTTTGAGTTGAGGAGAATTTTGAGACACTTTAAGGTTTCATACTCGGTAATCAAATCTGCTTCTTTGCGGACTATTCCGGGTGCATTGATCTTTTCTAAAGAATTTGTCAGCACAATTTGTCCTTTGAGATGAATGAACTCTTGTAACCATCTAATGACGAGTTTGAGAAAGACAAGTGCATAGATTAGTGTTTTGGTAGAATTAAGATTACTTGATAGAAAACAGATTATTTACGTAATTTCATAGGTTCTGAGTGCGACAGCCAATGCTGCCACAACCCGATGGTCTGCAGTCCTGTCCATAAATTTTTTAATGTACCACTCTGGTTCCTCTCTTTTGCCACGTGAGCTATTGGATGCAGCTGACTGCCTCCACATGCCATGTCCAGAGGATTTAGGATGCTTTGACGTATTGTGACCAGTAGAGGAAGATGAGGACTGGCCGAGAGCGGGAGATGGGTCCAAATGAGTTCGCTTGACAGGGGATGAGTCTGAATTCAAGCGCTTCTGGCGAGCTGTATGCCATTCTGTTGGTAAGTGATGAGTATGGTCATATTGGCCGTTGGAGTGGCGACGGTGATGAGTAAAAACATCAAGAATATTTTCGATCATCAGTTTCGATCGATGGGCCATATGTGAACGAGGAGAAATGGATGTATGTGTGATTAAGTTTGATGAGCGAGGTGACATGTTGGGAGACAAAAGGGACTTGTTAGCTTAAAAATTAGATTTTTGTTTTAACTAATGAGATGTCCAAACATAGGCATCAGTGGATAGAAAAAATAATGAGATAAAGAATATAGCTTATTAAATAGTGGAAGGGAAATGTATTATTGCGATGAGTGACCCGATTGAAAGACGAAAGCTTGAAATCCTTGAATGAGATTCAAGTGGTTCATGCGAAAGATGACTAATAGGTCTATGATAAAGGTTTGAGTCACTTCTATTCCAACATCAAGTGATATGTAACAGCAACAAGTTATTAAACCTGGGCTAGTAGGAGATAGACTTGCTTGGAAATATTAACTAGCTGAGGATAAGATGAGAATGTAAAAAGGATGAAATGAATAGGAAACGGTGCAAGCAAAACAGAAGAAAAAATTAAAAAAAAAATTGGAAGGATGGAGTGACCAACCAGTGTATCTGTCGTTGTAGATCAACGTCCACTTTTTTTCTAGAGAAAAGTTGAGCATATCTTGCTTGGCACTGGGTGGTAGGGCTGAGGAGATTGATTGATAGGTTGGCATGATTCGGTTGTAAAGCACAGGTTGGTTGAGATTATATTGAAAGGAGGAATTAGTTAGTACATAGTAACATACAAAAAGTGGCTTGAACTGGATAGTTATCAGAATATATTCGCCACCCTACTGCTACCAGACCATTCTCCTTGAAACAAACGCATAATGTTCTAAATTGCAGATGAGCAATTATAAGCATTTTAGCAGGAAAGGATAAGGACAAGTCTGGTACGTTGCAGGAGATCCGAGGTGATGGCCTTTGATAGCAGTAATTGGTCCGAGATCAAATTGATAATGATTGCGAGATGAAAAAGGGTTTGTAATGGCAGAAAGGTGACAGGTTGAAAATGTAAAAGATAAGTGAGGGTAAGAGATAGCTTACAGGCTAACTCCCTACGTTGCATCATGTCATCGAACATTTCATTTACCACGACCTCACTGAAGCCATCTCTCGGTCTCAAAAGCTCGAATTTGTCGTTGTTTGGATCTGCGCGCGGCCATAAATTACGATTGAAGGGTAGTGAAGCGCTTTTGAGTGAAGATGAACGACGACGAGAATTAGGTAACGGAGGAGGTGGCATGAGTTCCTGAGATGACCTTGAGGAATTGTTTGAAATGATTGAGATGCTGGGAGTAAGACTATGAGAGGAATCTTGATGATTTTTCGAAAGCATGTGAGGTGATGGAGTACCGAAACTGCTGCTAGTAGAATCTTGCTGCGATGAATGAAGAGTGAATAAAGGAGGAGCAATCAATGATGATATTTAAAACAATGAGGTAGGTGAGGATGGATTGAAAGGGAGAAAAACAAGTTGAATGAAAGTAAGCGCGGATCAAACGGTTATAAATTTAATTGATTCAGACGAGATCAATGGTAAGGTTAAGATGGATATGCTTGTTTGGAAAATGAATTGATCAAGTAATTTAAATTAATGCATCAAAGGGAAACCGCTTGAAATGAGACTGATGAGATAAGACTGAGTGTGATAATGATCTTACTGACTCTGGTTGAACGATTTGAAGAAAGTGATGAGTTAGTTTTGACGGAAGAAGAAGAATACGTTGACTTGGAATGATGAAATTCTTGATCAAGATTATCTGTTTGAGGATACTTTTGAGACGAAGTGGTATTGTCCATTTCGGTTTCATGAGTATTATAATGGCGACTGATTGGATGATGTTGATGATGATGATGATGAAGTCGTCTGGTGAGATCAGCTTGAGTGATATAACGTGAGCTTTGAGTTTGATCTCTTCTCAAGCTAAGAGGATGAGCTTGATCGATTTTGCTAGAATGTGAGTTGGAGCTAGATTGCTCGAATGATTTGATGATAGCATTCTGCTTTGGTGTTAGCTGGGTGATGGACTTATAATGAGACTGATCCGCCGAGGACAAGGAGGGCGGCGACGAGGGTCTGCTGTTCGATATCGGTGAAGAGCCGGATGAATCTTTTATTGGCGTGATGGGATGAGCCGGGTCATGATAACCGAAAAGTTTGTTGCTGCTGCTGCTGCTAGTGCTGCTAGCTGATTGACGATGCTTGCGATGACGGCCAAACATGGCCAGATTAATTTAATTGAGTGATCTGTTGCCAAAGGAGAGAGAGGTAATCAACAAGGAGAGACGCAGATCGTGTCGTTTGGGGCAAGGCGAGCTCGTTGGTCAAGGTCAGACTCTCAGAGTGAAGATGACTGATTGGCTTAGTGAAGCTTAGCGAGTCATTGGCTTACTTGAATCGATCTTCAATCAGAGCAGTGAAGGCACCCTTCAAGGTTGATTAGACTTTGGCTTACCTGCTGTGAATGTACTGTACAGTTGTACTGTAATGTACAGGAAAATACGGTAAGCAAGGAAAATACGGTAAAATAGTGGCTTACAAACCCATCACAATAAAATCAAATGTGCTTCTGCAAACTTAAATCACCTGCAGCGAAATGCTTGGGGAGACCATCTGGCTTAGCTTCAAAGCGTCAAAGCTGACTCAAGTTACCGATTTCTTGGCACGAGATTTTTTCACGTTATTTTTGGCGCAGGGCAGATAAGATGTCAGTGAAAAAACTTGATTACAATACTCTTACATAAGCTTCAAACAGATAAATTGTTAACAAGAGGATTGTGTAACATAGCTATGATCTCTATTAAGCTTTGGAATCAAGTGGAAAAATCAAAACACTAAAATAATAAGCCTCTCAGCTACTGTAACAAGAGTGGTTGAAAGCCAAAAGCAAGATATGTTGGATTTGCATAACTCTTTGATTGATAAAAATCAAAATCTTAAGAGCATAATCATTAGAAAAAATTCAGTACAATGAGATAATTATCATAAGCAGATGATATACCTTATACAATGAAGGATTCCTTACAATACAAAAGCTCTATTAATAATTCTATTCAAGTTTGATGAATTTTGAGACATTTAAAATAAATTAATCACAACCAAATGTTAAATTTGGTAATTTTTATTTTTAAATTATTTTTGCAAAAAAAATTCTATTATCTGAACTCAGTTTAAAATAATATCCATATTGAACTCTATAAGATCAACTTTAAACTATAATCTCCTGCTTTTTTTAAGAAATGAACTAGGGCCACAAAAAACACATGGGCCTGTAATTATTGTTTTAGAAAAGAACTAGCCACAACACCTATGGAAAAAATGTTGTGGTAAAGCTGTAGTCTCGTTTTAGTATATACTACCTAAGGACTTACCCACTACCTGGTCATTTGGCCCGATACAAAACTTTATCATATCATATTACTATGAATACCTCTTGATGCAAAACTATTTCTTTTTCACCTTTAACTTTGTTAAACTTTTACTTCTGCTTCTTGAGAGTGCAACATAAGTCTAACCATGTGAAAAAAACTTCATATTGAAGATAAACCCTATTTGTTCCCTTTTTTTGAACTTGTAAGTTATTTATATTTAAAGAAATTATAAGCCAGACTAGAAATTGCTTTTACCTCATTCTTATTGGAATTTTAGGCTTCACTTTGTTAATTGAAAATGGTGTTAATGGTATAAATACAGTATGTCCTTCATTGGTTTCAACTCATAGTTTTCTTCAATGATGTTTTTACATAAATTGTGGTATATCAATTTTATCCCATTATAAAATATATTTTATTTGTCAGAATTTCTACAAATTATTATTTTTTCACTTCTCTTTAGCTCTAAAAAATTAATCCGGACTCCTAAAATAATAAGTGAACTTAAGAATTTTGACTTATATAACTTCTTTGCATCATTATCACCTGTGTCGTAACTAAGATTTATATAAGTCTGACCTGGAAGCTTGCTCAAAATTTCTTTGTTTAATATTACCAATTCTTCATCTTTTTTCTCTAATAATTCTCTTCAAGTGAGTTATTTTTCTTTACAATATCTTTTTATTTATTTTTCAAAATAGTTTGAATATGGTTCATGACTTGAAAATCAAGACTCTCAAAAAAATGGTGCTTATTTCTTGACCAATTTTTAGCATCATAAAAATAAAACTGTGAAAATATTGGCCTTCTGTCAATTCGTGCAAGAGATTCCACTTGATTTAAAAAAACTCAATTGACTTCAAATGATTAAACCCCCTTTCATAATTGGCTGAAGAATTATCTAACCTTACTTAAATAGTTTTGAAATCAAAATCACTATTTAATAGTCTGATATTTTCAATAAAATGTCTTCTATAATAATTATTAGACAAAGTTAAATCTTTTCAAATATTTAACAGAGCTTTCAGTGTATTTTCAAGTGGTAACTTGACCTTTCCAGAAGTGAACAAAAATTGCTTTACTATAAAAGAAACTTTTTGATAATTCCGAATTATTTTTGGTTTTGAAAGCTTATTTCATGTGAGATATTTTGTCTCTATTTGATGGAGAACTTTGATTAAATTTCCTTCTAAATGAAAAATTACTCAGGTATTTTATTTGATTTAACTTGGTCATATGAAAATTAATTCTTCATCAATTTATAGCTTTTGGCTCATGTTGTTGATGTCTTCTTTCATTATAAAAATTTCAAAAATAATTTGAGTAATCATGAAAACCTCTGGAATAATATCTTAAATTACTTTTGGATATAAATTTGATTCATCTTATTGAGTTATTTTCTTTAAGAATTGGGATATTTTGTTTTATTATAATAGTAATTGTGCTGATTATCATTCAACATTCTTTGATTAAAACAATATTTCGTGAGTATTTTATAATAACTGAGTATTTTCAAAAAAGTCTTCTTGTTGATGTATGTGCAAATTTACCACAGTTTTTATCTCAAATTAAATTTGGTTAATGTCTATTAATATACCTTCAATCTCAAATTTATTATACTTCCTTTTTATTTTAATTTTAAATTTTAATTTTGTTTAATCTTGATTTTAATCTTTAATAGGTTTCTCATTTGTATTTTGACTTAATCTATTAAATTTTGGATTTAAATTTTATCAAACTCTTATTTTACCTATTAATTTGATTGTTAATTTTCTAAATATTCTTATTGCGCCTAAACGTTGTATTCTAAGAAGCATAATTTCTGTAAGTAAAAATATAATTCAAGATCTTTGAAGTTTTAAACAAGTGAAAATAAATCTATTTTAAGATTTTTTTTTCCAATCTATTAAAAATAGAATTGAACTGTATCATTTTAATGAATTCATCTCTTTATTTATAAATTAATGAACAACATTTTTTGATGAGAATAAATTTGATAAAAGCTAATAAGATCTTATTATTGATATTTATTGATAATTTTATTAAAATGAAAAAATTTTTAGGGAATGAATTTCTGGGATAAATGGAATTCAAATATTTAAATTATTTAAATATAAAACATATCTTGGGAAGAAATATACCCTTTAAGTAACCAAATGGTTTTTTGGATAAAGCAAAATTCCTTAAAAGGAATTAATTATAATGTGATTCACTTTTTTTTTTTTTTGGATATCTTCTTTTTTTTGTAATTATAATTATAATTAAATTTAAATTTTTAATAAAATAACTATAATTTAAATTTTTTCAAAAAAGATCCCTCCTTTTTTTTCTCAAATTAATAATTAAAATTGAATTTTTTTTTTTAAGTTTTACAAAAAAACAAAAATAGTAAGAATTTTAATTCTTATTTCAAATAAAGAATTGAATAAAATTTTAAATAAATCTTAAAAGATATTGAAATTTGTTTTAAAAATTGAAATATTTTTTTTAAAAAATATTATTTTATTTTAATTTATTTAATTTTAAAATTTATTTTTTTATTATTTTTTATTATTTTTTATTATTTTTTTTATTATTTTTATTATTTTTTATTATTTTTTATTATTTTTTATTATTTTTTATTATTTTTTATTATTTTTTATTATTTTTTTATTATTTTTTATTATTTTTTATTATTTTTTATTATTTTTTATTATTTTTTATTATTTTTTATTATTTTTTATTATTTTTTATATTTTTTTATTATTTTTTTATTATATTTTATTATTTTTTATTATTTTTTATTATTTCTTATTATTTCTTATTATTTCTTATTATTTCTTATTATTTTTATTATTTTTTATTATTTTTTATTATTTTTTATTATTTTTTATTATTTTTTATTATTTTTTATTATTTTTTATTATTTTTTATTATTTTTTATTATTTTTTATTATTTTTTATTATTTTTTATTATTTTTTATTATTTTTTATTATTTTTTATTATTTTTTATTATTTTTTATTATTTTTTTATTATTTTTTATTATTTTTTATTATTTTTTATTATTTTTTATTATTTTTTATTATTTTTTATTATTTTTTATTATTTTTTATTATTTTTTATTATTTTTTATTATTTTTTATTATTTTTTATTATTTTTTATTATTTTTTATTATTTTTTATTATTTTTTTATTATTTTTTATTATTTTTTATTATTTTTTATTATTTTTTTATTATTTTTTATTATTTTTTATTATTTTTTATTATTTCTTATTATTTCTTATTATTTTTTATTATTTTTTATTATTTTTTATTATTTTTTATTATTTTTTATTATTTTTTATTATTTTTTTATTATTTTTTTATTATTTTTTATTATTTTTTATTATTTTTTATTATTTTTTATTATTTTTTTATTATTTATTATTATTTTTATTATTTTTTTATTATTTTTTTATTATTTTTTATTATTTTTTATTATTTTTTTATTATTTTTTTATTATTTTTTATTATTTTTTATTATTTTTTATTATTTTTTTATTATTTTTTTATTATTTTTTATTATTTTTTATTATTTTTTATTATTTTTTATTATTTTTTATTATTTTTTTATTATTTTTTTATTATTTTTTATTATTTTTTATTATTTTTTATTATTTTTTTATTATTTTTTTATTATTTTTTATTATTTTTTATTATTTTTTATTATTTTTTATTATTCTTTTTATTATTTATTATTTTTATTATTTTTTTTATTATTTTTTATTATTTTTTATTATTTTTTATATTTTTTATTATTTTTTATTATTTTTTATTATTTTTTATTATTTTTTTATTATTTTTTATTATTTTTTATTATTTTTTTATTATTTTTTATTATTTTTTATTATTTTTTATTATTTTTTATTATTTTTTATTATTTTTTATTATTTTTTATTATTTTTTATTATTTTTTATTATTTTTTATTATTTTTTATTATTTTTTATTATTTTTTATTATTTTTTATTATTTTTTATTATTTTTTATTATTTTTTATTATTTTTTATTATTTTTTATTATTTTTTATTATTTTTTATTATTTTTTATTATTTTTTTATTATTTTTTATTATTTTTTATTATTTTTTATTATTTTTATTATTTTTATTATTTTTATTATTTTTTATTATTTTTTATTATTTTTTATTATTTTTTTATTATTTTTTATTATTTTTTTATTATTTTTTATTATTTTTTATTATTTTTTATTATTTTTTATTATTTTTTATTATTTTTTATTATTTTTTATTATTTTTTATTATTTTTATTATTTTTATTATTTTTTATTATTTTTTATTATTTTTTATTATTTTTTTATTATTTTTTATTATTTTTTTATTATTTTTTATTATTTTTTATGTTTTTTTATTATTTTTTATTATTTTTTATTATTTTTTATTATTTTT